>JAWIZW010000112.1:60000-77117 GCA_034703905.1 Chenopodium berlandieri
AAAACTAAAAATAAAATTGAATATTTGCAAAAAAACCACGATCCTTTATTAAATGGATCCTATCGGGGTATAATAAAAAAAAGGCTTTCATCCATTATAACGAAAACGACAGTAAAAAATTTAATAGATGAGATTTTTATAAATAAAATTCATAGTGTTCTACATAATGATTCTAATTACCAAGAATTTGAACATAAAAAAGATCAAAACTCAATATCAGCAAAAATTAGACATTTCGTTAGTCAATTTGACGGGGAAGCCACGTTCAATCAGAAAAGAGTGTCTTTACTTTCAGAACACGAACAAATTGTTTCCGAAGATCCAGAAAGATTTTTAAAATTTTTAGTTGATACAATCAGACCGGATTCCTTTACCCAAACAATTCCAAAAGAATCGATTGGAATAAAAGAAATAAGTAAAGAGGTTCCTCGTTGGTCATACCAATTAGTCGACGATTTAGAACCAGAGGATAGACCAGATGAAAAAGACGTGTCGGTGCCAATCGATGATCAAATTCGCTCAAGAAATTGGAAAAGTGTAGTTATTTATACCGATAAGCAAGAGAATACCGACAATCCTGCGCCAAATACCGCGGATATATCTGAGCAAGCAGGTGAAGTTTCTTTGATACGTTATTCACAACAATCTGATTTTCGTCGAGAAATAATCATAGGTTCCATGCGTGTTCAAAGACGTAAAATAGTTATTTGGGAATTGTTTCAACCAAATATACATTCTCCGCTTTTTTTAGACAGAATAGATAAATCCTCTTTTTTTTCGGCTACTTTTTCCGGATTAATTAAAGGGATTTTAAAAAATTGTATGGGACAAAACTCAGAATTGCGGATTTCTGATTATAAAAACGAAGAATTGAAGGAGGAAAATAAAAATAAAAAATACAATAAAAACGACGACAAAAGCCAAGAAAACATACGAATAGAAATA
Source organism: Chenopodium berlandieri (assembly GCA_034703905.1). Taxonomy (NCBI): domain Eukaryota; kingdom Viridiplantae; phylum Streptophyta; class Magnoliopsida; order Caryophyllales; family Amaranthaceae; genus Chenopodium; species Chenopodium berlandieri. The sequence continues at coordinate 60,946 of JAWIZW010000112.1, forward strand.
GCCGAAGCCTGGGATACTATTCCATTTGCTCAAATAATAAGAGGTTTGATGCTAATAACTCAGTCAATTCTTAGAAAATATATTCTATTGCCTTTATTGATAATAGCAAAAAATTTCAGTCGTCTGTTATTATTCCAACGACCCGAGTGGTCGGATGATTTCAAAGAGTGGAATAGCGAAATGCATGTTAAATGCACCTATAACGGCGTTCAATTATCAGAAACTGAATTTCCTAAAAACTGGTTAACAGATGGTATTCAGATAAAGATATTATTTCCTTTCTGTCTAAAACCTTGGCACAGATCTATAATACAACCGTCTGATCAAGATCGAATAAAAAAAAACGAACAAAAACGAAATCGAATAGATGAGTTTTGTTTTTTAACAGTTGTGGGCCTGGAAACTGACCTTCCTTTTGGTCCTCCTCGAAAGCGGCCCTCTTTTTTTCAACCTATTTTTAAACAACTCGACAAAAAAATTCGAAAACTTCTAAAAGGGCACTTTCAAATTCGAAAAAGACTCAAAGAAAAAATTCTTTTTTTTTTTAAGTTCGAAAATGAAACAAACAATTGGATTGTTGAAATATTTCTGTTTTTAAAAAAAATAAAAAAAAAATGTCAAACGTAAATCCAATTCGACTATTTGGATTGAGAGAAGAATCGAGTAAAAGAAAAAATGAAAAAGATTCATTAATCAAAAATCATATGATTAATGAATCATCCATTCAAACCGGATTCCTAAATTGGACAAATCCTTCAGCGACAGAAAAAAAAATGAAAGATCTGACTAGTAGAACAAGAATAATCAAAAATCAAATAGAAAAAATAGCAAAAGACAATAAAAAACTAAAGGTTAGTCCTACCAAAACACCATATGGTACGAAAAAATGGGAATCGTCAAAAAATACGAGTCATATATTAAAAAGAAGCAATGTTCGATTAATCCGTAAATTCAATTATATTTTGAAATTTTTTAGGGAAAAGATATACGTAGATATATTTTTATATATCATTAATATTTCCAGAATTAATACACAACGTTTTCTTGAATCAACAAAAAATGTAATTGAAAAATCCATTTCCAATAATGCAAAAAATCCTGAAAAGATTAATAATAAAAAAAAAATTCAGTTTATTTGGACTATAAACAAAGGATTTTTCCATTTTGTTAGTACTAATAATAATATTAGTAATAAGAATTCGAAGATTCCGTCGGATTTTTCTTTGTTGTCACAAGCTTATGTATTTTACAAATTATCCCAAGCCAAAATTTTGAACTTATATGGATTAAAATCGGTCCTTCAGTATCGGGGAATATCTTTATTTCTTAAAAATGAAATAAAAGATCTTTTTGGAACCCAAGGAATAGCTCATCCCGAGCTAAAGACTAGAAAACTTCCGAATTCTGGGCTGAACCAATGGAAAAACTGGCTAAAATTGAAAAATAATTATCAATACGATTTATCTCAGATAAAATGGTCGCAATTAGTGCCACAAAAATGGCGAAATAGAGTAACTGAACACTGTGAGGTTGAAAATAAAAATTTCGAAAAAAGCAAAACGAATTCATATCAAAAAGAACAATTAATTAATTACACAAATAATTCTGAAAACCGTTTATTGTTATTGCCAGATCAAAAATCGAATTTTAAAAAGAATTATAGATATGATGTTTTATCATATAATTTTTTTTTTTATGAAGATAAGAATGATTCATATAGGTATAGTTATGGAATACCATTCCAAGGAAATAAAAACCAAGAATTTTCTTATACTTCTAATTACAACAAAACTAAAGACAAATTTATTGACATGGCGTGGAATATCCCGATCACTAATTATTTTTTTTTAGGAAGAAAAACTATTTTGGATAGAGAAAAAACGATAGATAGAAAATATTTGGATTTGAAAATTCTCCATTTTTGTCTTAGAAAAAAAGTCGACGTTGAGACCTGGGTCAATATCAGTACTAGCATGAATGAAAAAACAAAAACTGAATCTAAGAACTATCAAATTGTTGATAAAATTGATAAGAAAAGTCTTTTTTATCGCACAATTTATCAAGAAATCAGCCAACCTGATAAAAAAAAAAATTTTTTTGATTGGATGGGAATGAATGAAGAAATACTGAGCTGTCCCATATCAAATTTGGAATTTTGGTTTTTCTCCGAATTTGTCTTATTTTATAATGCATATAAAATGAAACCGTGGGTTATACCAATTAACCTGCTTTTTTCAAATTATAGTGTAAGTGAAAAGGTTAGTGAAGATAAAAGCATCAATAGACATAAAAAAATAAATTCTTTTATACCATCAAATGAAAAAATATATTTTGAATTAAAGAATCAGAATGAAGATGAAAAGGAACTCATAAGTCAAGAAAATCTTGGATCCGATGTTCACGAAAACTCTGAATCTATTTTCTCAAATGCACAAACAGATATTGAAGAAGATTATATAGGATCAGATATGAAAAAGCCGAGAAAGAAAAAGCAACCCACGAGGGGTACAGAAGTAGAAATTGATTTATTCCTGAAAAGATATTTGCTTTTTCAGTTGAAATGGGCAGATTCTTTAAATCAAAAGCTGATCAATAATATCAAAGTATATTGTCTTGTGCTTCGATTGATAAATCCAATAGAAATTCTTCTATCCTCGATAGAAAGAAAAGAACTGAGTATGGATATAATGCTGGATCGGAAAGATTTAACTCGTTCAAATTTGCTAAAAAACGGGGTATTGATTATTGAACCGATTCGTCTGGCTATAAAAGGCAACGGGCAATTTCTTCTGTATCAAACCATAGGGATTTCGTTAGTTCATAAGAGTAAACACCACAATAATCAAAAACGATACAGTGAGAATGGTGATAAAAAATTTTTAGGTAAAAGAGACAAAAACAATTTTGATTTGTTTCCTCCCGAAAATCTTTTATCGCCTAGGCGTCGTAGAGAGTTAAGAATTCGAATTTGTTTGAATTCAAGGAACGATAATGGTGTGAATTTAAACCCAATAGAGAATCGAATAAAAAACTGTAGTCAATTTTTTGATGAAAACAAAGATCTTGATCGAGATAAAAATAGACTTAAAAAATTAAAATTCTTTCTTTGGCCCAATTATCGATTAGAGGATTTAGCTTGTATGAATCGTTATTGGTTTGATACTACTAACGGAAGTCGTTTTAGTATGTTAAGAATACATATGTATCCGCAATTTTAAATTGATTTATGATACATTTGATTTCCTATTATTTGGTAGATAAATAGATACATAGCCACGCTGTTGTACATTCAATTCCGATCCATGATACTAATTCGATAACGTATCCACTATATCCGAAATGAATCAACATAATAAACCTTATAAAGTTTCAAAGTTTCTTTGATAAAATAAATCAATTAAGGTATTGTATATACCAGATTAAAATAGCTGGCATTATTATTACTGATCGGTAAAATTCAATATTTGCTAAAACAGGTAAGGAAGGTTAAGAATTTATGAAAAAAAATTCATTCATATCCGTTATTTCGGAGGAAAAAAAAGAAGAAAACAGAGGGTCTGTTGAATTTCAAGTAGTCGGTTTTACCAATAAGATACGAAGACTTACTTCCCATTTGCAATTGCACAAAAAAGACTATTCATCTCAGCGAGGGCTACGAAAAATTCTGGGAAAACGTCAACGACTGCTAGCTTATTTGTCAAAGAAAAATGAAATACGTTATAAAGAATTAATAAGTCAATTGAACATTCGAGAACTAAAAACACGTTAATGTGAAGAGTTGTTTTGAATTATAATTATTTGATTTATTAGATCTTGAATTTTGATGAATACCTTGTTGTTTTCAGCAATTCATGCAAAAATGAATTTGTGAAAGAATGAATCGGAGAAAAACCTATGACTGTACCAACTACCAGAAAAGACTTCATGATAGTCAATATGGGCCCTCACCATCCATCAATGCATGGTGTTCTCCGACTCATCGTTACTTTAGACGGTGAAGATGTTATTGACTGTGAACCAATAGTAGGTTATTTACACAGAGGTATGGAAAAAATTGCAGAAAACCGAACAATTATACAATATCTGCCTTATGTAACACGTTGGGATTATTTAGCTACTATGTTTACAGAAGCAATAACTGTAAATGGACCAGAACAATTGGGAAATATTCAAGTACCTAAAAGAGCTAGCTATATTCGAGTGATTATGTTGGAGTTAAGTCGAATAGCTTCTCATTTATTATGGCTCGGCCCTTTTATGGCGGATATCGGGGCGCAAACCCCCTTCTTCTATATTTTCAGAGAAAGGGAATTAATATATGATTTATTCGAAGCTGCCACCGGTATGAGAATGATGCATAATTATTTTCGTATTGGAGGGGTAGCTGCCGATCTACCTTATGGATGGATAGAGAAATGTTTAGATTTTTGTGATTATTTTTTAATAGGACTTGCTGAATACCAAAAGCTTATTACGCGAAATCCCATTTTTTTAGAACGAGTTGAGAATGTGGGCATTATTGGTGGCGAAGAAGCAAAAAATTGGGGTTTATCGGGCCCTATGCTACGAGCTTCCGGAATACAATGGGACCTTCGTAAAGTGGATCATTATGAATGTTATGACGAATTTGATTGGGAAGTTCAATGGCAAAAAGAAGGAGATTCATTAGCTCGTTATTTAATACGAATCGGTGAAATGGCCGAATCTGTAAAAATTATTCAACAAGCTCTAGAAGCAATTCCAGGAGGTCCCTATGAGAATTTAGAAATCCGACGCTTTAATAGAATAAAATATCCTGAATGGAATGATTTTGAATATCGATTCATTAGTAAAAAGCCATCTCCTGCTTTTGAATTGTCGAAACAAGAACTTTATGTAAGAGTCGAAGCACCAAAAGGTGAATTAGGGATATTTTTGATCGGAGATCAGAGTATTTTTCCTTGGAGATGGAAAATTCGCCCTCCGGGTTTTATCAATTTGCAAATTCTTCCTCAGTTAGTTAAAAAAATGAAATTGGCTGATATTATGACGATATTAGGTAGCATAGATATCATTATGGGAGAGGTTGATCGTTGAAATGATAATTGATACAACAACAAAAGTACAAGCTATCAATTCTTTTTCCAGATTGGAATCCTTAAAAGCGGTTTATGAGACTACATGGATTCTTTTCCCTATTTTGATTCTTGTATTGGGAATTACCATAGGTGTACTAGTAATTGTGTGGTTAGAAAGAGAAATATCTGCAGGGATACAACAACGGATTGGACCTGAATATGCTGGTCCTTTGGGAATTCTTCAAGCTCTAGCGGACGGAATAAAACTACTTTTTAAAGAAAACCTTCTTCCATCTAGAGGGGATGCACTTTTATTTAGTATCGGACCTTCTATAGCAGTCATATCAATTCTACTAAGTTATTCAGTAATTCCTTTTGGTTCTCGCCTTGTTCTAGCCGATCTCAATATTGGTGTTTTTTTATGGATCGCTATTTCAAGCATTGCTCCCATTGGACTTCTTATGTCAGGATATGGATCAAATAATAAGTATTCCTTTTTAGGTGGTTTACGGGCTGTTGCCCAATCAATTAGTTATGAAATACCATTAACTCTATCTGTATTATCAATATCGCTACGTGTGATTCGTTAAAACATGGGTCTTCACCCTTCCCTGTTTATTTTTAAGTTTCTAAAAAGAAAAATGTATTGAATAGGATCTTTTTTTTATTCACGGGGCGGGTTGATTAAAGTAAATCAGATAGTTAGATGAGTGAAAGAAAACAGCTTCGAAATTTGCAGTAAAAAATTGAATCTCATTGCCTATGTACAAGGGTTAAAAACATAAACAGTCAAGGTTATTTCCCCCAATATTGGTTAATTAGTCATCATTACTTGAAGCGGGTTGAAAAGAACAATTCTATGAAGTTTTTACTATCTTTTTTTTTTTGATGTATTACCATACATGACTTACCATAGAAATTGACCAAAAAAGTGGATGATTAGGAACACCAAAGTACACAAAGGATTTGTAATAGAGATTATGTAAGTTATCTGAAGAAAGATTTTTACATAAAAGAAATACTAATTGAGGCTTTAAATTTGTAGAAATGATCAAGCAGTACTCCCACAAATTTCGATCCAGAGTATGCTCCTATCCACCGATTAAATGAATGACTATCAGGAACGAAGTAATCTTTTACTTTTCCCACTGAATAAAAGAAATAAGAGGGACGAAAAAAAAGGGATATTATAGTAATAGAATCCAAAAAAAAGATCTTTTTCCAATATCGATATTCACGGAAATTCCATTTTGATCATAGCATAAATCATGAATGAATGTTTCCTTTTTTCGGAATATAATAAAAAAAAAATAAGAATACGGCGAAATTTTTATTGATAATTGATATTTAGTAAAATTAGTAAAAAGTGTTTTTTATTCAAGAATTAAGTTATTACTCAATAAAAAGGAAATTCTTCAAAATTTAAGTAAAGGATGAGATCAATTCCGAAGCAATTTTTTATAGTATAGCAGACAGAATTTTATTGGTCTAATTCAGGATTTTTCGATTTATTTTCACTTTCGTTATCCTACAAGCATATCAAGATTAAAGAATATCGAATTAATCCTTAGATTTATTTATGGCTCTTGAGGAGCCGTATGAGGTGAAAATCTCATGTACGGTTCTGGAATAGCGATGACAAGGGTGATCTTATCTTCGACTATAATTATCTAACAGTTCAAGTACAGTTGATATAGTTGAGGCACAGTCAAAATATGGTTTTTGGGGATGGAATTTGTGGCGACAACCCATAGGGTTTATTGTTTTTATAATTTCTTCTCTAGCAGAATGCGAGAGATTACCTTTTGATTTACCAGAAGCCGAAGAAGAATTAGTAGCGGGTTATCAAACCGAATATTCCGGTATTAAATTTGCTTTATTTTATGTTGCGTCTTATTTAAATCTACTAATCTCTTCATTATTTGTAACCGTTCTTTACTTGGGCGGTTGGAATCTCCCTATTCCATCCATATTCATCTCTGAGTTTTTTAAAATAGATGGAGTCTTTGGAACGACAATTTGTATTTTCATTACATTAGCTAAAACTTTTTTGTTCTTGTTCATTTCTATCGCAACAAGATGGACTTTACCTCGACTGAGAATGGACCAATTATTAAATCTTGGATGGAAATTTCTTTTACCTATTTCTTTAGGTAATCTATTATTAACAACTTCTTCCCAACTCTTTTCATTATAAATTCTAAAAACAAAGAATATTTACTATAATCTAATTTACAACTTGTCAGAAACAAGAGAAAGAAAAAAATCTTATTTTTTATTGATATTTACTCTATGTTCCCTATGGTAACTGGGTTCATCAATTATGGTCAACAAACAATACGGGCAGCAAGGTACATCGGTCAAAGTTTTATGATTACCCTATCCCACGCTAATCGTTTACCTGTAACTATTCAATATCCTTATGAGAAATTGATCACATCGGAGCGTTTTCGTGGTCGAATTCACTTTGAATTTGATAAATGCATTGCTTGTGAAGTGTGTGTTCGTGCATGTCCTATAGATTTGCCTGTTGTTGATTGGAAATTGCAAATGGATATTCGAAAGAAACAGTTGCTTAATTACAGCATTGATTTCGGAATTTGTATATTTTGTGGTAATTGTGTTGAGTATTGCCCAACAAATTGTTTATCAATGACTGAAGAATATGAGCTTTCTACTTATGATCGTCACGAATTAAATTATAATCAAATTGCTCTAGGTCGTTTACCAATATCAATAATCGACGATTACACAATTCGAACAATTTTGAATTCGCCAGAGCAAGCCCGTGATTGAAGAGCAATTTCCACCTATTAAATTAAAGCTATTTTATATTCTTGTTCAATAACTAGAAATTCTGATTATTCTTATTTATTGGTGAAAATCGCAACTTTAGTAGTATTTAAAATTGATTTACTCCAATGATTTTAAAGAGTAACGACCCTTTCAGCTAAAAAAGAATATCAAAGGCCCAACAACTTTACTTTATTCACATCAAGTCATACACATTAGGATTTCCAAATTAGGAGCGCATAAACTTCTTTTTCCTGTTCACATCAATAAGATCATGAAACATTCCGATTTTTTTATCTCTTATTTTATATATAATGGATTTACCTGGACCAATACATGATTTTCTTTTAATTTTTTTGGGGTTGGGTCTTATATTAGGGGGGCTAGGAGTGGTATTATTTACCAATCCAATTTTTTCGGCCTTTTCATTGGGATTGGTTCTTGTGTGTATATCTTTATTCTATATTCTAGCAAACTCCCATTTTGTAGCTTCTGCACAACTCCTTATTTATGTGGGAGCTATAAATGTATTAATCATATTTTCTGTAATGTTCATGAATGGCCCAGAATATGACAAAAAGTTTCATCTGTGGACTGTTGGGGACGGGGTTACTTCATTGGTTTGTATAAGTCTTTTTGTTTCATTAATTATTACTATTATAAATACGTCCTGGTATGGTATTATTTGGACTACAAAATCAAACCTGATTCTAGAACAAGATTTGATAAATGCTAGTCAACAAATTGGAATTCATTTATCAACCGATTTTTTTCTTCCATTTGAACTCATTTCAATAATTCTTTTAGTTGCTTTAATAGGTGCAATTTCCGTGGCTCGTCAATAATAATATTTCTTTTTTAAAACGAGTAATCCAAATAAAAAGTCTATTTTTTGCATTTTCATTCATGAATTCCTTTCGAAACTTTTAGTTCAACAAATTTTTTATTAGCCTAGTTTTTGTTCTTAATTCTAACTTAAATTATAACTTAACTTGTTATATTCTAGTCAATCAAAGTAGTTTAATTGTTGTTCATATTGAAATGAATCATGATTCATAAGGGGTTGGTCAATGATACTCGAGCATGTACTTGTTTTGAGTGCTTTTTTATTTTCTATCGGGATTTATGGATTAATCACGAGCCGCAATTTGGTTCGAGCTCTTATGTGTCTTGAACTTATATTGAATGCAGTTAATCTAAATTTTGTAACATTTTCTGATTTTTTTGATAATCGCCAATTAAAAGGAAGCATTTTCTCAATTTTTGTTATAGCCATTGCAGCCGCTGAAGCAGCTATTGGACCGGCTATTGTTTCTTCAATTTATCGTAACAGAAAATCAACTCGTATCAATCAATCGAATTTATTAAATAAATAGTATTTCTTTTTTTAATTTTATTAGAATTTTCACAAATTCGATTTTAGAAATTAAAATTTGAATATTCAGCAATTCAAATTAGATTACTAGATCTTGCACCTTAAGGTATACTTTCATAAAGTGTAATAAATCAAAGTATTTTGGATCTCTTTTCCATTTCCTATCCAGAAATAGGTTGATTCCAAAAATTCTGGGAAATTATTGATTCGTCTAGTATTTGAATATGTATTTCATTTTTTTTACTAGAACTAGATCGAAAATTAATCAAGTGAAAAAAAAATTCTAGACCCAATGTCGCATTCAGTTAAAATTTATGATACATGTATAGGGTGTACTCAATGTGTCCGAGCTTGTCCCACGGATGTATTAGAAATGATACCTTGGGATGGATGTAAAGCGAAACAAATAGCTTCTGCTCCAAGAACAGAAGATTGTGTCGGTTGTAAGAGATGTGAATCCGCTTGTCCAACGGATTTTTTAAGCGTTCGAGTTTATCTATGGCATGAAACCACTCGCAGTATGGGTCTAGGTTATTGATATAATTCAGAAAATTCCATTTGAATCCATTTATTCTATTTGGATTTTTTTTACCGACAAAAATCCGTACCAAAAACGAAATTTATTTCTTTTGGGGTACGGGTTTTTTGTCCAAGTATATCTTGTCTTTACCACGAATTATTTTCCCTGGTTAACAACAATTGTAATTTTGCCCATATTTGCAGGTTCTTTAATTTTCGTATTTCCTCAGAGAGGGAATAAGATTATAAGGTGGTATACTATATGCATTTCGGTTTTGGAGCTCCTTCTAATAACTTATGCATTTTGTTATCATTTCCAACCGGATGATCCATTAATCCAACTGGGCGAAGATTATAAATGGATCAACTTTTTTGATTTCCATTGGCGATTAGGAATCGATGGACTTTCGATAGGACCTGTTTTACTAACAGGATTCATTACGACTTTAGCTACTCTAGCCGCTTGGCCAGTTACTCGAGATTCGCGATTATTCCATTTCTTGATGTTAGCAATGTACAGTGGTCAAATAGGATTATTTTCGTCCCGAGATCTTTTACTTTTTTTCATAATGTGGGAATTAGAATTAATTCCTGTTTATCTACTTTTATCCATGTGGGGGGGAAAGAAACGTCTCTACTCCGCTACGAAATTTATTTTGTATACTGCGGGGGGTTCTATTTTTCTATTAATGGGAGTTCTGGGTGTTGGTTTATATGGTTCCAATGAACCAACATTAAATTTAGAAACATTAGTTAATCAATCGTATCCTGTGTCATTAGAAATAATATTCTATATTGGATTTTTTATTGCGTTTGCTGTCAAATTACCGATTATACCTTTACATACATGGTTACCCGATACCCACGGAGAAGCACATTATAGTACTTGTATGCTGCTAGCCGGAATCTTATTAAAAATGGGAGCGTATGGGTTGGTTCGGATCAATATGGAATTATTACCTCACGCTCATTCTATATTTTCTCCTTCGTTGATGATAATAGGCACAATACAAATAATCTATGCAGCTTCAACATCTCCTGGGCAACGTAATTTAAAAAAAGAATAGCCTATTCTTCCGTATCTCACATGGGTTTCATAATTATAGGAATTAGTTCTATAACCGATACCGGCCTTAATGGGGCCATTTTACAAATAATTTCGCATGGATTTATTGGTGCTGCGCTTTTTTTCTTAGCAGGAACTAGTTACGATAGAATACGCCTTGTTTTTCTCGATGAAATGGGTGGAATAGCGATTCCAATGCCAAAAATATTCACACTCTTCAGTAGCTTTTCAATGGCATCTCTTGCATTACCCGGCATGAGTGGTTTCATTGCGGAATTAATAGTATTTTTTGGACTAATTACCAGCCAAAAATATCTTTTAATACCAAAAATACTAATTACTTTTGGAATGGCAATTGGAATCATATTAACTCCTATTTATTCATTATCTATGTCACGTCAAATGTTCTATGGATATAAATTATTTAACATTTCCAACTCTTTTTTTTTGATTCTGGGCCGCGAGAGTTGTTTGTTTCGACTGCTATCTTTTTACCAGTAATAGGTATTGGGATTTACCCGGATTTCGTTCTCTCACTATCAGTTGAAAAAGTAGAAGCTATTTTATCCAATTATTTTTATAGATAGATTTCCTTTCATTTAATGAAATGAAAAAAGCAGTCTTCTTTACATAAGACGAAGGAAGACAAAATTGGAATTCTAATCAGTCATTTTTGATGTTTGTGAGAACCATTTAAATCATGATTTAAATGGTTCTCACCTGTTTCTAAGAAACTTGCTTATGACTTGTACTATAATCTGTATTCATAAGGTCCTTTCTTCCATTTAATTAAGCGTTAATGTAAATGAGCCATAACTATGTAGCCCTATTCCTAATAGATTAACCCCAAAATAGCATATCCAAATTATAAGAAAGCCTATAAAAGCCACAATTGCAGAATTTGCACCTCGAAAATTTTTATTTGTTCGAATATGTAAATAAATTGCAAATATGGTCCAAGTAATAAATGCCCAAGTTTCCTTTGGGTCCCAATTCCAATATGATCCCCATGCCTCATTGGCCCATACTGCTCCTGAAAGAATACCTATGGTTAAAAAGATAAATCCTAGACTAATAACACGATAACTCCAATGATCCAGTTGTTCAATCAATTGGGACCTGTAATAATTTCGAACAGAGGAGGGCGAAACATTTTGTACAATATTGCCTTTTTCATTTATGTATTGAACCTCACTGAAGAAAAATGACTCATTTAATAAAAGGTTTCGTTTATCAAAAACCCTTATAATATCTTTTTGAAATAGAATGATTAGAAGTGTTACAGATAATAATGATCCGAATAAAAGAGCTGCATAACCCAATACCATCATACTTACATGCATCATCAACCACTGGGATTGGAGAGCGGGTACTAATATTCCGGATTGATGCATTTCAGTTAAGAGACCCGATGTAGCGAATCCTTGGGTAAAAATAGCACTTGGTGCGGTTATTGTACTTAAAGAGTTTTTCTCTTTTTTTAAAAAAAGGGGAATCATATAAATAAGGTATAAACTCCAAGAAAGGAATATTAATGATTCATATAGATCACTTAATGGCAAATGCTTCCAATAAACCCAACGAGTAACTAATAACCCTGTTATAGAGAAAAAAGTAACTATCATGCCTTTTTCTAATGAATTATATAGTCCTACTATTTCATTGACGAATAAAGTTATCAAATGGAGTATAATTACTGCGGAAACCATCGAAAAGGAAATATGAGTTAAAATCTGCTCTAAAGTCGATAATATCATATAGAATATATAAATAAAAAAATCCTTCAATTACAAATTATGAAACGGAAATTAAGAAAAAAAATTATTTCATTTTCATTATTTATTTTAGGTTATAGGACTTCTGAAATTTTGTGAGAATTTGTAAGATGGCATGCCGCCACTCGGACTCGAACCGAGATGCTCTCGCACTGCTTCCTAAGAGCAGCGTGTCTACCGATTTCACCATAGCGGCTTGTTTGAAATCATAATAACCCGTTTTTAGTCAATCGTCGAGATTAATTCAATCCAACATTTTTTTCGAACCAGTTCGGTTTGCAAATTCTTTTTTATTCACGAATTGAAATGGTTCATATTCATAGTAATAATTATATATTACTTAAGGTTTTTTGTTATTTTTCGTGAATTTTTTTTCATAAGACTGCTTTAATCTGTCAATGGACTCTCATGTAGTTTATGTTTTCATGAACTGAAACCTCTCTAACTAGAAAATTCTTCCTTGCATTCCAGGATAGACCTCAACAAAGTTCTTTCTCATTTTCTTTTCAGTTAGTAATGAGATAAATTAAATTTTTTAGCGGATTTCAAAAATAACAAATATATAGACCCTTTCAATACATAAAAAATCGAATATTTTAGCTCTCAATTTCAACACGAGATCGAGGGACTTTCTTTTCTGTAAATAGATAGTTTTTTATCCAAAAAAAGCAATTAATCGGTAGAATTTTTCTTCTTAAGTATTGAACTGAATATTTCATATAAAAAAGTTTTGATCCCTATGGAAACGTATTAAAAAAAATTTGCGTCTAAAAAAACGAAAGGATTTTTTGATTGATTTAAACCGGACGAATATATAATAAAGCAATTTCGAGAAATAATGCTTCTGTAAGTTAACGTTTAACCGTTTTTGATTTGCCCTTTTTTATAAAATCTACAAATTCTATAAGTCGAGAAAACTTTTCATTTTTTTGTCAAAAAAATGAGGTTGATGGGGAAAAAAATCCCCATCTTTTATCTTTTAAATAATAAACTAAAATAAAAAAAGAAGTTGATGAAATCTTCGATATATAATCTATATATCGATAGTTTTTCAACAAAAAACATAAAGTACTATGTTAGTGTTGTCAATAAGATTTCTTATTCTCCATATCATAAGAAAAAGTTACAAAATTTTCTAGTTCAAAAAATAGTAATTTATAAATACAAACCTCCCTAAATCCTTTATTTTCGATTTTTGATTCTAAACGAAAAATGGAATTTTTTCGAATTTGTTATACCATTTTTTTTAGTCAGGTCGATTTCGATTATTCCAAGGTTTGATTACTTATTTTTCGTACAAAAAAACTTTTCGAATTCCCGGTAGAAAGAGATTTTGCTAACGAAAAGGCTCTTAATGCCGCCCAATACCCCCCTTTTTTCCAAATATTTTTACGAATACGCTTTTTGTAAATTGAAGTACGTTTTTTTGGAACTGCCATTTAAAATTGAAAAAATTCATTATTCAGTGTTATAGTTGGATGTGAAAGACATCTATTGTTCAAATGAATTCGTATTTTCTATTAATTATCTATGTATTTAGATTCTAGGTGATATCTTTTTTTTAATAAAAAAATTGACAAGGATAACTATAAATAGAAACTAGAAATAAATTTTCTATATTTCGATAGAACTAATCGAAAATATTTGATTAGGAGAAACTAAAAATTCTCCTGCCTAGAATGTCCATAAAAAAATTCGTATGAAATCGAGTAAGATTAATTAAAATTTAATAATGAATACTAATTTCGAGTTATATCCCTGTTTATTTTTCATGTGTTGGATTCAATTTCGATGTACGTGATAAATCACATTCAAAATTTGATGCACCCCTATCTTAATTGAAAAACTTTTATTTATTTCTTTGCAAAGTGAAATGATCCCAATAAATGAATTTGTTTAAAAGATCTATAATTTGAGGCATTTTTTTATTCTATGTTATAGAAACTAAAAAGTAAAGTAACAGATATTCTAAAAAAGAATATCGAAAAAAAGAAATAATTACTAAAAAGACTTTTTTCTACAGTTTTGGTTGGAATGAAAGACAATTAAACCATTTTGCAAAAAATCAGGTAATAATTCGAAATAAACTACAGAATAAATAAATTATTTTAATTTAATTAATAATTAATTTATTTTTTTTATTATTGACTTTAGTAGATATTTAGTCGATTTTCTGATTCATAGTCTTTTTTAGTCGAATTTGGATGTTTTAAATATATATTTGAAATAACTTAAATGGAAATAAAAGGGAAATTTTTTTAGTTTCCTACTTCATAGGCTTCGAAAAGTTCTGTTTATTGACCGACTTCTTTCAAAAGAGACAAGAGCCAGTGAATGGTAAACAAAATAATTTAAATTAATTAAATAGAAAAATTTTCTATTCTAGTATATTATGGAACATATATACCAATATGCATGGATTATACCTTTCCTTCCACTTCTAGTTCCTTTGTTAATAGGATCTGGACTTTTATTTTTTCCGATGGCAACAAAAAATCTTCGACGTATATGGGCTTTTTCGAGTATTTGTTATTAAGTATAGTTATGCTTTTTTCCATGAAGCTGGCTATTCAACAAATAAATAATAATTCTATTTATCAATATTTATGGTCTTGGACGATTAATAATGATTTTTCTTTAGAATTTGGCTACTTAATAGATCCACTTACTTCTATTATGTCAATGTTAATAACTACTGTTGCAATTCTGGTTCTTATTTATAGTGATAATTATATGTCTCATGATCAAGGATATTTGAGATTTTTTGCGTATATGAGTTTTTTCAATACTTCTATGCTGGGATTAGTTACTAGTTCGAATTTAATCCAAATTTATATTTTTTGGGAATAGTTGGAATGTGCTCATATCTATTAATAGGTTTTGGTTCACACGCCCTATTGCCGCAAATGCTTGTCAAAAGCGTTTGTCACTAATCGTGTAGGAGATTTTGGCTTATATTAGGAATTTTAGGTTTTTATTGGATAACAGGCAGTTTCGAGTTTCGAGATTTGTTTGAAATATTTAAAAATTTAATTAATAATAACGAGGTGAATTCCTTATTTGTATTTATGTGCTTTCTTGTTATTTGCCGGTGCAGTTGCTAAATCGGCCCAATTTCCCCTTCATGTATGGTTACCTGATGCTATGGAGGGGCCTACTCCTATTTCAGCTCTCATCCATGCTGCTACCATGGTCGCCGCGGGAATTTTTTAGTTGCTCGACTGCTGCCTCTTTCCTAATTCTACCTTCCATAATGTATGGAATTTCTTTTATAGGTATATAAACAGTACTACTAGGAGGAACCTTAGCTCTTGCTCAAAAAGACATTAAGATAAGTTTAGCTTATCTACAATGTCTCAGTTGGGTTATATGATGTTAGCTCTAGGTATGGTTCTTGATCGAGCTGCTTTATTTCATTTGATTACTCATGCTTATTCAAAAGCATATTGTTTTTAGGATATGGATCTCTTATTCATTCAATGAAACTGTTGTTGATATTCTCCGAATAAAGTCAGATTGGTTCTTATGGGGGGGTTAAACAAAACATGTACCAATTACAAAAACCTCTTTTTTAATAGTTACTACTT
>JAWIZW010000113.1:0-76859 GCA_034703905.1 Chenopodium berlandieri
TTGAATGTGTTTGACTTTCATTTGATTCAATAGCTTTGTAGAATGTATTTGACTTTCATTTGATTCAATAGCTTTGTTTGAATGTGTTTGACTTTCATTTGATTCAATTAGCTTTGTAGAATGTATTTGATTTTATTTGATTTAATTAGCTTTGTTTGAATGTATTTGACTTTCATTTGATTCAAATAGCTTTGTAGAATGTATTTGACTTTCATTTGATTCAAATAGCTTTGTTTGAATGTGTTTGACTTTCATTTGATTCAAATAGCTTTGTTTGAATGTGTTTGACTTTCATTTGATTCAATTAGCTTTGTAGAATGTATTTGACTTTCATTTGATTCAAATAGCTTTGTTTGAATGTGTTTGACTTTCATTTGATTCAATTAGCTTTGTAAATGTTTTGACTTTCATTTGATTCAATTAGCTTTGTAAATGTATTTGACTTTCATTTGATTCAATAGCTTTGTTTGAATGTGTTTGACTTTCATTTGATTTCAATAGCTTTGTTTGAATGTGTTGACTTTCATTTGATTCAATAGCTTTGTTTGAATGTGTTTGACTTTCATTTGATTCAATTAGCTTTGTAGAATGTATTTGACTTTCATTTGATTCAAATAGCTTTGTTTGAATGTGTTTGACTTTCATTTGATTCAATTAGCTTTGTAGAATGTATTTGACTTTCATTTGATTCTTAGCTTTTGTTAATGTATTTGACTTTCATTTGATTCAAATAGCTTTGTTTGAATGTGTTTGACTTTATTTGATTCAATTAGCTTTGTAGAATGTATTTGACTTTCATTTGATTCAATTAGCTTTGTTTGAATGTATTTGACTTTCATTTGATTCAAATAGCTTTGTTTGAATGTGTTTGACTTTCATTTGATTTAATTAGCTTTGTAGAATGTATTTGACTTTCATTTGATTCAAATAGCTTTGTTTGAATGTGTTTGACTTTCATTTGATTCAATTAGCTTTGTAGAATGTATTTGACTTTCATTTGATTCAAAGCTTTGTTTGAATGTGTTGACTTTCATTTGATTCAAATAGCTTTGTTTGAATGTGTTTGACTTTCATTTGATTCAATTAGCTTTGTAGAATGTATTTGACTTTCATTTGATTCAATAGCTTTGTTTGAATGTGTTTGACTTTCATTTGATTCAAATAGCTTTGTTTGAATGTGTTTGACTTTCATTTGATTCATTAGCTTTGTAGAATGTATTTGACTTTCATTTGATTCAAATAGCTTTGTTTGAATGTGTTTTGACTTTCATTTGATTCAATTAGCTTTGTAGAATGTATTTGACTTTCATTTGATTCAAATAGCTTTGTTTGAATGTGTTTGACTTTCATTTGATTCAAATAGCTTTGTTTGAATGTGTTTGACTTTCATTTGATTCAATTAGCTTTGTAGAATGTATTTGACTTTCATTTGATTCAAATAGCTTTGTTTGAATGTGTTTGATTTTCATTTGATTCAATTAGCTTTGTAGAATGTATTTGACTTTTATTTGATTAATTAGCTTTGTTTGAATGTATTTGACTTTCATTTGATTCAAATAGCTTTGTTTGAATGTGTTTGACTTTCATTTGATTCAATTAGCTTTGTAGAATGTATTTGACTTTCATTTGATTCAAATAGCTTTGTTTGAATGTGTTTGACTTTCATTTGATTCAATTAGCTTTGTAGAATGTATTTGACTTTCATTTGATTCAAAGCTTTGTTGAATGTGTTTGACTTTCATTTGATTCATTAGCTTTGTTAAATGTGTTTGACTTTCATTTGATTCAATTAGCTTTGTAGAATGTATTTGACTTCCATTTGATTCAATTAGCTTTGTTTGAATGTGTTTGACTTTCATTTGATTCAATTAGCTTTGTAGAATGTATTTGACTTTTATTTGATTTAATTAGCTTTGTTTGAATTGTTTTGACTTTCATTTGATTCAAATAGCTTTGTTTGAATGTGTTTGACTTTCATTTGATTCAATAGCTTTGTAGAATGTATTTGACTTTCATTTGATTCAAATAGCTTTGTTTGAATGTGTTTGACTTTCATTTGATTCAATTAGCTTTGTAGAATGTATTTGACTTTCATTTTATTCAAATAGCTTTGTTTGAATGTGTTTGACTTTCATTTGATTCAATTAGCTTTGTAGAATGTATTTGACTTTCATTTGATTCAAATAGCTTTGTTTGAATGTGTTTGACTTTCATTTGATTCAATAGCTTTGTTTGAATGTGTTTGACTTTCATTTGATTCAATTAGCTTTGTAGAATGTATTTGACTTTCATTTGATTCAATTAGCTTTGTAGAATGTATTTGACTTTCATTTGATTCAAATAGCTTTGTTTGAATGTGTTTGACTTTCATTTGATTCAATTAGCTTGTAGAATGTATTTGACTTTCATTTTGATTCAATTAGCTTTGTTTGAATGTATTTGACTTTCATTTGATTCAATTAGCTTTGTTTGAATGTGTTTGACTTTCATTTGATTCAATTAGCTTTGTTTGAATGTGTTTGACTTTCATTTTATTCAAATAGCTTTGTTTGAATGTGTTTGACTTTCATTTGATTCAATTAGCTTTGTAGAATGTATTTGACTTTCATTTGATTCAAATAGCTTTGTTTGAATGTGTTTGACTTTTTTGATTCAATTAGCTTTGTAGAATGTATTTGACTTTCATTTGATTCAAATAGCTTTGTTTGAATGTGTTTGACTTTCATTTGATTCAAATAGCTTTGTTTGAATGTGTTTGACTTTCATTTGATTCAATTAGCTTTGTAGAATGTATTTGACTTTCATTTGATTCAAATAGCTTTGTTTGAATGTTTTTGACTTTCATTTGATTCAATTAGCTTTGTAGAATGTATTTGACTTTTATTTGATTTAATTAGCTTTGTTTGAATGTATTTGACTTCTCATTTGATTCAAATAGCTTTGTTTGAATGTGTTTGACTTTCATTTGATTCAATTAGCTTTGTAGAATGTATTTGACTTCATTTGATTCAAATGCTTTGTTTGAATGTGTTTGACTTTCATTTGATTCAAATAGCTTTGTTTGAATGTGTTTGACTTTCATTTGATTCAATTAGCTTTGTAGAATGTATTTGACTTTCATTTGATTCAATTAGCTTTGTAGAATGTATTTGACTTTCATTTGATTCAAATAGCTTTGTTTGAATGTTTTGACTTTCATTTGATTCAATTAGCTTTGTAGAATGTATTTGACTTTCATTTGATTCAATAGCTTTGTTTGAATGTGTTTGACTTTCATTTGATTCAATTAGCTTTGTAGAATGTATTTGACTTTCATTTGATTCAATAGCTTTGTTTGAATGTGTTTGACTTTCATTTGATTCAATTAGCTTTGTAGAATGTATTTGACTTTCATTTGATTCAATTAGCTTTGTTTGAATGTATTTGACTTTCATTTGATTCAAATAGCTTTGTTTGAATGTGTTTGACTTTCATTTGATTCATTAGCTTTGTAAATGTATTTGACTTTCATTTGATTCAATAGCTTTGTAGAATGTATTTGACTTTCATTTGATTCAAATAGCTTTGTTTGAATGTTTTGACTTTCATTTGATTCAATTAGCTTTGTAGAATGTATTTGACTTTATTTGATTCAATTGCTTTGTAGAATGTATTTGACTTTCATTTGATTCAAATAGCTTTGTTTGAATGTTTGACTTTCATGATTCAATTAGCTTTGTAGAATGTATTTGAACTTTCATTTGATTCAATAGCTTTGTTTGAATGTGTTTGACTTTCATTTGATTCAATAGCTTTGTAGAATGTATTTGACTTTCATTTGATTCAATTAGCTTTGTTTGAATGTGTTTGACTTTCATTTGATTCAAATAGCTTTGTTTGAATGTGTTTGACTTTCATTTGATTCAATTAGCTTTGTAGAATGTATTTGACTTTCATTTGATTCAAATAGCTTTGTTTGAATGTGTTTGATTTTCATTTGTTCACTCATTAGCTTTGTAGAATGTATTGACTTTTATTTGATTTAATTTGCTTTGTTTTTGAATGTATTTGACTCTCTCATTTGATTCAAATAGCTTTGTTTGAATGTGTTTGACTTTCATTTGATTCAATTAGCTTTGTAGAATGTATTTGACTTTCATTTGATTCAAATAGCTTTGTTTGAATGTGTTTGACTTTCATTTGATTCATTAGCTTTGTAGAATGTATTTGACTTTCATTTGATTCAAAGCTTTGTGAATGTGTTTGACTTTCATTTGATTCAATTAGCTTTGTTAAAATGTGTTTGACTTTCATTTGATTCAATTAGCTTTGTAGAATGTATTTGACTTTCATTTGATTCAATTAGCTTTGTTTGAATGTGTTTGACTTTCATTTGATTCAATTAGCTTTGTAGAATGTATTTGACTTTCATTTGATTCAAATTAGCTTTGTTTGAATGTGTTTGACTTTCATTTGATTCAATAAGCTTTGTAGAATGTATTTGACTTTCATTTGATTCAATAGCTTTGTAGAAATGTATTTGACTTTCATTTGATTCAATTAGCTTTGTTTGAATGTGTTTGACTTTCATTTGATTCAATTAGCTTTGTAGAATGTATTTGACTTTCATTTGATTCAATAGCTTTGTTTGAATGTTTTGACTTTCATTTGATTCAATAGCTTTGTAGAATGATTTGACTTTCATTTGATTCAATAGCTTTGTTTGAATGTGTTTGACTTCATTTGATTCAATTAGCTTTGTTAGAATGTATTTGACTTTCATTTGATTCAATTAGCTTTGTAGAATGTATTTGACTTCATTTGATTCAAATAGCTTTGTTTGAATGTGTTTGACTTTCATTTGATTCAATTAGCTTTGTAGAATGTATTTGACTTTCATTTGATTCAATTAGCTTTGTAGAATGTATTTGACTTTCATTTGATTCAAATAGCTTTGTTTGAATGTGTTTGACTTTCATTTGATTCAATTAGCTTTGTAGAATGTATTTGACTTTCATTTGATTCAATAGCTTTGTTTGAATGTGTTTGACTTTCATTTGATTCAATTAGCTTTGTAGAATGTATTTGACTTTCATTTGATTCAAATAGCTTTGTTTGAATGTGTTTGACTTTCATTTGATTCAATTAGCTTTGTAGAATGTATTTGACTTTCATTTGATTCAATTAGCTTTGTTTGAATGTGTTTGACTTTCATTTGATTCAAATAGCTTTGTTTGAATGTGTTTGACTTTCATTTGATTCAATTAGCTTTGTAGAATGTATTTGACTTTCATTTGATTCAATTAGCTTTGTTAGAATGTATTTGACTTTTTATTTGATTCAAATAGCTTTGTTTGAATGTGTTTGACTTTCATTTGATTCAATTAGCTTTGTAGAATGTATTTGACTTTCATTTGATTCAATTAGCTTTGTTTGAATGTATTTGACTTTCATTTGATTCAAATAGCTTTGTTTGAATGTGTTTGACTTTCATTTGATTCAATTAGCTTTGTTTGAATGTATTTGACTTTCATTTGATTCAAATAGCTTTGTTTGAATGTGTTTGACTTTCATTTGATTCAATTAGCTTTGTAGAATGTATTTGACTTTCATTTGATTCAAATAGCTTTGTTTGAATGTGTTTGACTTTCATTTGATTCAAATAGCTTTGTTTGAATGTGTTTGACTTTCATTTGATTCAATTAGCTTTGTAGAATGTATTTGACTTTCATTTGATTCAAATAGCTTTGTTTGAATGTGTTTGACTTTCATTTGATTCAATTAGCTTTGTAGAATGTATTTGACTTTCATTTGATTCAATTAGCTTTGTTGAATGTATTTGACTTTCATTTGATTCAAATAGCTTTGTTTGAATGTGTTTGACTTTCATTTGATTCAATTAGCTTTGTAGAATGTATTTGACTTTCATTTGATTCAAATAGCTTTGTTTGAATGTGTTTGACTTTCATTTGATTCAATTAGCTTTGTAGAATGTATTTGACTTTCATTTGATTCAAAGCTTTGTTTGAATGTGTTTGACTTTCATTTGATTCAATTAGCTTTGTTAAATGTGTTTGACTTTCATTTGATTCAATTAGCTTTGTAGAATGTATTTGACTTCCATTTGATTCAATTAGCTTTGTTTGAATGTGTTTGACTTTTATTTGATTCAATTAGCTTTGTAGAATGTATTTGACTTTTATTTGATTCAATTAGCTTTGTTTGAATGTGTTTGACTTTCATTTGATTCAATAAGCTTTGTAGAATGTATTTGACTTTCATTTGATTCAATTAGCTTTGTAGAATGTATTTGACTTTCATTTGATTCAAATAGCTTTGTTTGAATGTGTTTGACTTTCATTTGATTCAATTAGCTTTGTAGAATGTATTTGACTTTCATTTGATTCAATAGCTTTGTTTGAATGTATTTGACTTTCATTTGATTCAATTAGCTTTGTAGAATGTATTTGACTTTCATTTGATTCAAATAGCTTTGTTTGAATGTGTTTGACTTTCATTTGATTCAATTAGCTTTGTAGAATGTATTTGACTTTCATTTGATTCAAATAGCTTTGTTTGAATGTGTTTGACTTTCATTTGATTCAAATAGCTTTGTTTGAATGTGTTTGACTTTCATTTGATTCAATTAGCTTTGTAGAATGTATTTGACTTTCATTTGATTCAATTAGCTTTGTAGAATGTATTTGACTTTCATTTGATTCAATAGCTTTGTTTGAATGTGTTTGACTTTCATTTGATTCAATTAGCTTTGTAGAATGTATTTGACTTTCATTTGATTCAATTAGCTTTGTTTGAATGTATTTGACTTTCATTTGATTCAAATAGCTTTGTTTGAATGTGTTTGACTTTCATTTGATTCAATTAGCTTTGTAGAATGTATTTGACTTTCATTTGATTCAAATAGCTTTGTTTGAATGTGTTTGACTTTCATTTGATTCAATTAGCTTTGTAGAATGTATTTGACTTTCATTTGATTCAAATAGCTTTGTTTGAATGTGTTTGACTTTCATTTGATTCAATTAGCTTTGTAGAATGTATTTGACTTTCATTTTATTCAAATAGCTTTGTTTGAATGTGTTTGACTTTCATTTGATTCAATTAGCTTTGTAGAATGTATTTGACTTTCATTTGATTCAAATAGCTTTGTTTGAATGTGTTTGACTTTCATTTGATTCAATTAGCTTTGTAGAATGTATTTGACTTTCATTTGATTCAAATAGCTTTGTTTGAATGTGTTTGACTTTCATTTATTCAATTAGCTTTGTAGAATGTATTTGACTTTCATTTGAAATAGCTTTGTTTGAATGTGTTTGACTTTCATTTGATTCAAATAGCTTTGTAGAATGTATTTGACTTTCATTTGATTCAATAGCTTTGTTTGAATGTGTTTGACTTTCATTTGATTCATTAGCTTTGTAGAATGTATTTGACTTTCATTTGATTTAATTAGCTTTGTTTGAATGTATTTGTTTCTCATTTGATTCAAATAGCTTTGTAGAATGTATTTGACTTTCATTTGATTCAAATAGCTTTGTAGAATGTATTTGACTTTCATTTGATTCAAATAGCTTTGTTTGAATGTGTTTGACTTTCATTTGATTCAATTAGCTTTGTAGAATGTATTTGACTTTCATTTGATTCAAATAGCTTTGTTTGAATGTGTTTGACTTTCATTTGATTCAATTAGCTTTGTAGAATGTATTTGACTTTTATTTGATTTAATTAGCTTTGTTTGAATGTGTTTGACTCTCATTTGATTCAAATAGCTTTGTTTGAATGTGTTTGACTTTCATTTGATTCAATTAGCTTTGTAGAATGTATTTGACTTTCATTTGATTCAAATAGCTTTGTTTGAATGTGTTTGACTTTCATTTGATTCAATTAGCTTTGTAGAATGTATTTGACTTTCATTTATTCAAATAGCTTTGTTTGAATGTGTTTGACTTTCATTTGATTCAATTAGCTTTGTAGAATGTATTTGACTTTCATTTGATTCAAATAGCTTTGTTTGAATGTGTTTGACTTTCATTGATTCAATTAGCTTTGTAGAATGTATTTGACTTTCATTTGATTAAATAGCTTTGTTTGAATGTGTTTGACTTTCATTTGATTCAAATAGCTTTGTTTGAATGTTTTTGACTTTCATTTGATTCAATTAGCTTTGTAGAATGTATTTGACTTTCATTTTATTCAATTAGCTTTGTAGAATGTATTTGACTTTCATTTGATTCAAATAGCTTTGTTTGAATGTGTTTGACTTTCATTTGATTCAATTAGCTTTGTAGAATGTATTTGACTTTCATTTGATTCAATAGCTTTGTTTGAATGTATTTGACTTTCATTTGATTCAATTAGCTTTGTAGAATGTATTTGACTTTATTTGATTCAATTAGCTTTGTTTGAATGTATTTGTTTCTCATTTGATTCAAATAGCTTTGTTTGAATGTATTTGACTTTCATTTGATTCAAATAGCTTTGTAGAATGTATTTGACTTTCATTTGATTCAATAGCTTTGTTTGAATGTGTTTGACTTTCATTTGATTCAAATAGCTTTGTTTGAATGTGTTTGACTTTCATTTGATTCAATTAGCTTTGTAGAATGTATTTGACTTTCATTTGATTCAAATAGCTTTGTTTGAATGTGTTTGACTTTCATTTATTCAATTAGCTTTGTAGAATGTATTTGACTTTCATTTGAAATAGCTTTGTTTGAATGTATTTGACTTTCATTTGATTCAATTAGCTTTGTAGAATGTATTTGATTTTATTTGATTCAATTAGCTTTGTAGAATGTATTTGACTTTCATTTGATTCAAATAGCTTTGTTTGAATGTGTTTGACTTTCATTTGATTCAATTAGCTTTGTAGAATGTATTTGACTTTCATTTGATTCCAATAGCTTTGTTTGAATGTATTTGACTTTCATTTGATTCAATTAGCTTTGTAGAATGTATTTGACTTTTATTTGATTTAATTAGCTTTGTTTGAATGTATTTGTTTCTCATTTGATTCAAATAGCTTTGTAGAATGTATTTGACTTTCATTTGATTCGAATAGCTTTTTAGAATGTATTTGACTTTCATTTGATTCAAATAGCTTTGTTTGAATGTGTTTGACTTTCATTTGATTCAATTAGCTTTGTAGAATGTATTTGACTTTCATTTGATTCAAATAGCTTTGTTTGAATGTGTTTGACTTTCATTTGATTCAATTAGCTTTGTAGAATGTATTTGACTTTCATTTGATTCAAATAGCTTTGTTTGAATGTGTTTGACTTTCATTTGATTCAATTAGCTTTGTAGAATGTATTTGACTTTCATTTGATTCAAATAGCTTTGTTTGAATGTGTTTGACTTTCATTTGATTCAATTAGCTTTGTAGAATGTATTTGACTTTTATTTGATTTAATTTGCTTTGTTTGAATGTATTTGACTTTCATTTGATTCAAATAGCTTTGTTTGAATGTGTTTGACTTTCATTTGATTCAATTAGCTTTGTAGAATGTATTTGACTTTCATTTGATTCAAATAGCTTTGTTTGAATGTGTTTGACTTTCATTTGATTCAATTAGCTTTGTAGAATGTATTTGACTTTCATTTGATTCAAAGCTTTGTTTGAATGTGTTTGACTTTCATTTGATTCAATTAGCTTTGTTTGAATGTGTTTGACTTTCATTTGATTCAATTAGCTTTGTAGAATGTATTTGACTTCCATTTGATTCAATTAGCTTTGTTTGAATGTGTTTGACTTTCATTTGATTCAATTAGCTTTGTAGAATGTATTTGACTTTTATTTGATTTAATTAGCTTTGTTTGAATGTGTTTGACTCTCATTTGATTCAAATAGCTTTGTTTGAATGTGTTTGACTTTCATTTGATTCAATTAGCTTTGTAGAATGTATTTGACTTTCATTTGATTCAAATAGCTTTGTTTGAATGTGTTTGACTTTCATTTGATTCAATTAGCTTTGTAGAATGTATTTGACTTTCATTTATTCAAATAGCTTTGTTTGAATGTGTTTGACTTTCATTTGATTCAATTAGCTTTGTAGAATGTATTTGACTTTCATTTATTCAAATAGCTTTGTTTGAATGTGTTTGACTTTCATTTGATTCAAATAGCTTTGTTTGAATGTGTTTGACTTTCATTTGATTCAAATAGCTTTGTTTGAATGTGTTTGACTTTCATTTGATTCAATTAGCTTTGTAGAATGTATTTGACTTTCATTTGATTCAAATAGCTTTGTTTGAATGTGTTTGACTTTCATTTATTCAATTAGCTTTGTAGAATGTATTTGACTTTCATTTGAAATAGCTTTGTTTGAATGTATTTGACTTTCATTTGATTCAAATAGCTTTGTAGAATGTATTTGACTTTCATTTGATTCCAATAGCTTTGTTTGAATGTATTTGACTTTCATTTGATTCAATTAGCTTTGTAGAATGTATTTGACTTTCATTTGATTCAATAGCTTTGTTTGAATGTGTTTGACTTTCATTTGATTCAATTAGCTTTGTAGAATGTATTTGACTTTCATTTGATTTAATTAGCTTTGTTTGAATGTATTTGTTTCTCATTTGATTCAAATAGCTTTGTTTGAATGTATTTGACTTTCATTTGATTCAAATAGCTTTGTAGAATGTATTTGACTTTCATTTGATTCAAATAGCTTTGTTTGAATGTGTTTGACTTTCATTTGATTCAAATAGCTTTGTTTGAATGTGTTTGACTTTCATTTGATTCAATTAGCTTTGTAGAATGTATTTGACTTTCATTTGATTCAAATAGCTTTGTTTGAATGTGTTTGACTTTCATTTGATTCAATTAGCTTTGTAGAATGTATTTGACTTTCATTTGATTCAAATAGCTTTGTTTGAATGTGTTTGACTTTCATTTGATTCAATTAGCTTTGTAGAATGTATTTGACTTTCATTTGAAATAGCTTTGTTTGAATGTGTTTGACTTTCATTTGATTCAATTAGCTTTGTAGAATGTATTTGATTTTATTTGATTCAATTAGCTTTGTAGAATGTATTTGACTTTCATTTGATTCAAATAGCTTTGTTTGAATGTGTTTGACTTTCATTTGATTCAATTAGCTTTGTAGAATGTATTTGACTTTCATTTGATTCAATAGCTTTGTTTGAATGTATTTGACTTTCATTTGATTCAATTAGCTTTGTAGAATGTATTTGACTTTCATTTGATTTAATTAGCTTTGTTTGAATGTATTTGACTTTCATTTGATTCAAATAGCTTTGTAGAATGTATTTGACTTTCATTTGATTCAATAGCTTTTTAGAATGTATTTGACTTTCATTTGATTCAAATAGCTTTGTTTGAATGTGTTTGACTTTCATTTGATTCAATTAGCTTTGTAGAATGTATTTGACTTTCATTTGATTCAAATAGCTTTGTTTGAATGTGTTTGACTTTCATTTGATTCAATTAGCTTTGTAGAATGTATTTGACTTTCATTTGATTCAAATAGCTTTGTTTGAATGTGTTTGACTTTCATTTGATTCAATTAGCTTTGTAGAATGTATTTGACTTTCATTTGATTCAATAGCTTTGTTTGAATGTGTTTGACTTTCATTTGATTCAATTAGCTTTGTAGAATGTATTTGACTTTCATTTGATTTAATTAGCTTTGTTTGAATGTATTTGACTTTCATTTGATTCAAATAGCTTTGTTTGAATGTGTTTGACTTTCATTTGATTCAATTAGCTTTGTAGAATGTATTTGACTTTCATTTGATTCAAATAGCTTTGTTTGAATGTGTTTGACTTTCATTTGATTCAATTAGCTTTGTAGAATGTATTTGACTTTCATTTGATTCAAAGCTTTGTTTGAATGTGTTTGACTTTCATTTGATTCAATTAGCTTTGTTAATGTGTTTGACTTTCATTTGATTCAATTAGCTTTGTAGAATGTATTTGACTTTCATTTGATTCAATTAGCTTTGTTTGAATGTGTTTGACTTTCATTTGATTCAATTAGCTTTGTAGAATGTATTTGACTTTTATTTGATTCAATTAGCTTTGTTTGAATGTGTTTGACTTTCATTTGATTCAAATAGCTTTGTTTGAATGTGTTTGACTTTCATTTGATTCAATTAGCTTTGTAGAATGTATTTGACTTTCATTTGATTCAAATAGCTTTGTTTGAATGTGTTTGACTTTCATTTGATTCAATTAGCTTTGTAGAATGTATTTGACTTTCATTTGATTCAAATAGCTTTGTTTGAATGTGTTTGACTTTCATTTGATTCAATTAGCTTTGTAGAATGTATTTGACTTTCATTTGATTCAAATAGCTTTGTTTGAATGTGTTTGACTTTCATTTGATTCAAATAGCTTTGTTTGAATGTGTTTGACTTTCATTTGATTCAAATAGCTTTGTTTGAATGTGTTTGACTTTCATTTGATTCAATTAGCTTTGTAGAATGTATTTGACTTTCATTTGATTCAAATAGCTTTGTTTGAATGTGTTTGACTTTCATTTGATTCAATTAGCTTTGTAGAATGTATTTGACTTTCATTTGAAATAGCTTTGTTTGAATGTATTTGACTTTCATTTGATTCAATTAGCTTTGTAGAATGTATTTGACTTTTATTTGATTCAATAGCTTTGTTTGAATGTATTTGACTTTCATTTGATTCAATTAGCTTTGTAGAATGTATTTGACTTTCATTTGATTCAATAGCTTTGTTTGAATGTATTTGACTTTCATTTGATTCAATTAGCTTTGTAGAATGTATTTGACTTTCATTTGATTTAATTAGCTTTGTTTGAATGTATTTGTTTTCATTTGATTCAAATAGCTTTGTAGAATGTATTTGACTTTCATTTGATTCAAATAGCTTTGTAGAATGTATTTGACTTTCATTTGATTCAAATAGCTTTGTTTGAATGTGTTTGACTTTCATTTGATTCAAAAGCTTTGTTTGAATGTGTTTGACTTTCATTTGATTCAATTAGCTTTGTAGAATGTATTTGACTTTCATTTGATTCAAATAGCTTTGTTTGAATGTGTTTGACTTTCATTTGATTCAATTAGCTTTGTAGAATGTATTTGACTTTCATTTGATTCAAATAGCTTTGTTTGAATGTGTTTGACTTTCATTTGATTCAATTAGCTTTGTAGAATGTATTTGACTTTCATTTGATTTAATTAGCTTTGTTTGAATGTATTTGACTTTCATTTGATTCAAATAGCTTTGTTTGAATGTGTTTGACTTTCATTTGATTCAATTAGCTTTGTAGAATGTATTTGACTTTCATTTGATTCAAATAGCTTTGTTTGAATGTGTTTGACTTTCATTTGATTCAATTAGCTTTGTAGAATGTATTTGACTTTCATTTGATTCAATTAGCTTTGTTTGAATGTATTTGTTTTCATTTGATTCAAATAGCTTTGTAGAATGTATTTGACTTTCATTTGATTCAATAGCTTTGTAGAATGTATTTGACTTTCATTTGATTCAAATAGCTTTGTTTGAATGTGTTTGACTTTCATTTGATTCAAATAGCTTTGTTTGAATGTGTTTGACTTTCATTTGATTCAATTAGCTTTGTAGAATGTATTTGACTTTCATTTGATTCAAATAGCTTTGTTTGAATGTGTTTGACTTTCATTTGATTCAATTAGCTTTGTAGAATGTATTTGACTTTCATTTGATTCAAATAGCTTTGTTTGAATGTGTTTGACTTTCATTTGATTCAATTAGCTTTGTAGAATGTATTTGACTTTCATTTGAAATAGCTTTGTTTGAATGTATTTGACTTTCATTTGATTCAATTAGCTTTGTAGAATGTATTTGACTTTATTTGATTCAATTAGCTTTGTAGAATGTATTTGACTTTCATTTGATTCAAATAGCTTTGTTTGAATGTGTTTGACTTTCATTTGATTCAATTAGCTTTGTAGAATGTATTTGACTTTCATTTGATTCAATAGCTTTGTTTGAATGTATTTGACTTTCATTTGATTCAATTAGCTTTGTAGAATGTATTTGACTTTCATTTGATTTAATTAGCTTTGTTTGAATGTATTTGTTTTCATTTGATTCAAATAGCTTTGTAGAATGTATTTGACTTTCATTTGATTCAATAGCTTTTTAGAATGTATTTGACTTTCATTTGATTCAAATAGCTTTGTTTGAATGTGTTTGACTTTCATTTGATTCAATTAGCTTTGTAGAATGTATTTGACTTTCATTTGATTCAAATAGCTTTGTTTGAATGTGTTTGACTTTCATTTGATTCAATTAGCTTTGTAGAATGTATTTGACTTTCATTTGATTCAAATAGCTTTGTTTGAATGTGTTTGACTTTCATTTGATTCAATTAGCTTTGTAGAATGTATTTGACTTTCATTTGATTCAAATAGCTTTGTTTGAATGTGTTTGACTTTCATTTGATTCAATTAGCTTTGTAGAATGTATTTGACTTTCATTTGATTTAATTAGCTTTGTTTGAATGTATTTGACTTTCATTTGATTCAAATAGCTTTGTTTGAATGTGTTTGACTTTCATTTGATTCAATTAGCTTTGTAGAATGTATTTGACTTTCATTTGATTCAAATAGCTTTGTTTGAATGTGTTTGACTTTCATTTGATTCAATTAGCTTTGTAGAATGTATTTGACTTTCATTTGATTCAAAGCTTGTTTGAATGTGTTTGACTTTCATTTGATTCAATTAGCTTTGTTAAATGTGTTTGACTTTCATTTGATTCAATTAGCTTTGTAGAATGTATGACTTTCATTTGATTCAATTAGCTTTGTTTGAATGTGTTTGACTTTCATTTGATTCAATTAGCTTTGTAGAATGTATTTGACTTTCATTTGATTCAATTAGCTTTGTTTGAATGTGTTTGACTTTCATTTGATTCAAATAGCTTTGTTTGAATGTGTTTGACTTTCATTTGATTCAATTAGCTTTGTAGAATGTATTTGACTTTCATTTGATTCAAATAGCTTTGTTTGAATGTGTTTGACTTTCATTTGATTCAATTAGCTTTGTAGAATGTATTTGACTTTCATTTGATTCAAATAGCTTTGTTTGAATGTGTTTGACTTTCATTTGATTCAATTAGCTTTGTAGAATGTATTTGACTTTCATTTGATTCAAATAGCTTTGTTTGAATGTGTTTGACTTTCATTTGATTCAAATAGCTTTGTTTGAATGTGTTTGACTTTCATTTGATTCAAATAGCTTTGTTTGAATGTGTTTGACTTTCATTTGATTCAATTAGCTTTGTAGAATGTATTTGACTTTCATTTGATTCAAATAGCTTTGTTTGAATGTGTTTGACTTTCATTTGATTCAATTAGCTTTGTAGAATGTATTTGACTTTCATTTGAAATAGCTTTGTTTGAATGTATTTGACTTTCATTTGATTCAAATAGCTTTGTAGAATGTATTTGACTTTCATTTGATTCAAATAGCTTTGTTTGAATGTGTTTGACTTTCATTTGATTCAATTAGCTTTGTAGAATGTATTTGACTTTCATTTGATTCAATAGCTTTGTTTGAATGTATTTGACTTTCATTTGATTCAATTAGCTTTGTAGAATGTATTTGACTTTCATTTGATTCAATTAGCTTTGTTTGAATGTATTTGTTTTCATTTGATTCAAATAGCTTTGTAGAATGTATTTGACTTTCATTTGATTCAAATAGCTTTGTAGAATGTATTTGACTTTCATTTGATTCAAATAGCTTTGTTTGAATGTGTTTGACTTTCATTTGATTCAAATAGCTTTGTTTGAATGTGTTTGACTTTCATTTGATTCAATTAGCTTTGTAGAATGTATTTGACTTTCATTTGATTCAAATAGCTTTGTTTGAATGTGTTTGACTTTCATTTGATTCAATTAGCTTTGTAGAATGTATTTGACTTTTATTTGATTTAATTAGCTTTGTTTGAATGTATTTGACTTTCATTTGATTCAAATAGCTTTGTTTGAATGTGTTTGACTTTCATTTGATTCAATTAGCTTTGTAGAATGTATTTGACTTTCATTTGATTCAAATAGCTTTGTTTGAATGTGTTTGACTTTCATTTGATTCAATTAGCTTTGTAGAATGTATTTGACTTTCATTTGATTCAAAGCTTTGTTTGAATGTGTTTGACTTTCATTTGATTCAATAGCTTTGTTTGAATGTGTTTGACTTTCATTTGATTCAATTAGCTTTGTAGAATGTATGACTTTCATTTGATTCAATTAGCTTTGTTTGAATGTGTTTGACTTTCATTTGATTCAATTAGCTTTGTAGAATGTATTTGACTTTCATTTGATTTAATTAGCTTTGTTTGAATGTGTTTGACTTTCATTTGATTCAAATAGCTTTGTTTGAATGTGTTTGACTTTCATTTGATTCAATTAGCTTTGTAGAATGTATTTGACTTTCATTTGATTCAAATAGCTTTGTTTGAATGTGTTTGACTTTCATTTGATTCAATTAGCTTTGTAGAATGTATTTGACTTTCATTTGATTCAATTAGCTTTGTTTGAATGTATTTGACTTTCATTTGATTCAAATAGCTTTGTAGAATGTATTTGACTTTCATTTGATTCAAATAGCTTTGTAGAATGTGTTTGACTTTCATTTGATTCAAATAGCTTTGTTTGAATGTGTTTGACTTTCATTTGATTCAAATAGCTTTGTTTGAATGTGTTTGACTTTCATTTGATTCAATTAGCTTTGTAGAATGTATTTGACTTTCATTTGATTCAAATAGCTTTGTTTGAATGTGTTTGACTTTCATTTGATTCAATTAGCTTTGTAGAATGTATTTGACTTTCATTTGAAATAGCTTTGTTTGAATGTATTTGACTTTCATTTGATTCAAATAGCTTTGTAGAATGTATTTGACTTTCATTTGATTCAATAGCTTTGTTTGAATGTATTTGACTTTCATTTGATTCAATTAGCTTTGTAGAATGTATTTGACTTTCATTTGATTCAATTAGCTTTGTTTGAATGTATTTGACTTTCATTTGATTCAAATAGCTTTGTAGAATGTATTTGACTTTCATTTGATTCAATAGCTTTGTAGAATGTATTTGACTTTCATTTGATTCAAATAGCTTTGTTTGAATGTGTTTGACTTTCATTTGATTCAATTAGCTTTGTAGAATGTATTTGACTTTCATTTGATTCAAATAGCTTTGTTTGAATGTGTTTGACTTTCATTTGATTCAATTAGCTTTGTAGAATGTATTTGATTTTATTTGATTCAATTAGCTTTGTAGAATGTATTTGACTTTCATTTGATTCAAATAGCTTTGTTTGAATGTGTTTGACTTTCATTTGATTCAATTAGCTTTGTAGAATGTATTTGACTTTCATTTGATTCAATTAGCTTTGTTTGAATGTATTTGACTTTCATTTGATTCAAATAGCTTTGTTTGAATGTGTTTGACTTTCATTTGATTCAATTAGCTTTGTAGAATGTATTTGACTTTCATTTGATTCAAATAGCTTTGTTTGAATGTGTTTGACTTTCATTTGATTCAATTAGCTTTGTAGAATGTATTTGACTTTCATTTGATTCAAATAGCTTTGTTTGAATGTGTTTGACTTTCATTTGATTCAATTAGCTTTGTAGAATGTATTTGACTTTCATTTGATTTAATTAGCTTTGTTTGAATGTATTTGACTTTCATTTGATTCAAATAGCTTTGTTTGAATGTGTTTGACTTTCATTTGATTCAATTAGCTTTGTAGAATGTATTTGACTTTCATTTGATTCAAATAGCTTTGTTTGAATGTGTTTGACTTTCATTTGATTCAATTAGCTTTGTAGAATGTATTTGACTTTCATTTGATTCAAAGCTTTGTTTGAATGTGTTTGACTTTCATTTGATTCAATTAGCTTTGTTTGAATGTGTTTGACTTTCATTTGATTCAATTAGCTTTGTAGAATGTATTTGACTTTCATTTGATTCAATTAGCTTTGTTTGAATGTGTTTGACTTTCATTTGATTCAATTAGCTTTGTAGAATGTATTTGACTTTCATTTGATTCAATTAGCTTTGTTTGAATGTGTTTGACTTTCATTTGATTCAAATAGCTTTGTTTGAATGTGTTTGACTTTCATTTGATTCAATTAGCTTTGTAGAATGTATTTGACTTTCATTTGATTCAAATAGCTTTGTTTGAATGTGTTTGACTTTCATTTGATTCAATTAGCTTTGTAGAATGTATTTGACTTTCATTTGATTCAAATAGCTTTGTTTGAATGTGTTTGACTTTCATTTGATTCAATTAGCTTTGTAGAATGTATTTGACTTTCATTTGATTCAAATAGCTTTGTTTGAATGTGTTTGACTTTCATTTGATTCAATTAGCTTTGTAGAATGTATTTGACTTTCATTTGATTAAATAGCTTTGTTTGAATGTGTTTGACTTTCATTTGATTCAAATAGCTTTGTTTGAATGTTTTGACTTTCATTTGATTCAATTAGCTTTGTAGAATGTATTTGACTTTCATTTGATTCAATTAGCTTTGTAGAATGTATTTGACTTTCATTTGATTCAAATAGCTTTGTTTGAATGTGTTTGACTTTCATTTGATTCAATTAGCTTTGTAGAATGTATTTGATTTTATTTGATTCAATTAGCTTTGTAGAATGTATTTGACTTTCATTTGATTCAAATAGCTTTGTTTGAATGTGTTTGACTTTCATTTGATTCAATTAGCTTTGTAGAATGTATTTGACTTTCATTTGATTCAATTAGCTTTGTTTGAATGTATTTGACTTTATTTGATTCAAATAGCTTTGTTTGAATGTGTTTGACTTTCATTTGATTCAATTAGCTTTGTAGAATGTATTTGACTTTCATTTGATTCAAATAGCTTTGTTTGAATGTGTTTGACTTTCATTTGATTCAATTAGCTTTGTAGAATGTATTTGACTTTCATTTGATTCAAATAGCTTTGTTTGAATGTGTTTGACTTTCATTTGATTCAATTAGCTTTGTAGAATGTATTTGACTTTATTTGATTTAATTAGCTTTGTTTGAATGTATTTGACTTTCATTTGATTCAAATAGCTTTGTTTGAATGTGTTTGACTTTCATTTGATTCAATTAGCTTTGTAGAATGTATTTGACTTTCATTTGATTCAAATAGCTTTGTTTGAATGTGTTTGACTTTCATTTGATTCAATTAGCTTTGTAGAATGTATTTGACTTTCATTTGATTCAAAGCTTGTTTGAATGTGTTTGACTTTCATTTGATTCAATTAGCTTTGTTAAAATGTGTTTGACTTTCATTTGATTCAATTAGCTTTGTAGAATGTATGACTTTCATTTGATTCAATTAGCTTTGTTTGAATGTGTTTGACTTTCATTTGATTCAATTAGCTTTGTAGAATGTATTTGACTTTTATTTGATTTAATTAGCTTTGTTTGAATGTGTTTGACTTTCATTTGATTCAAATAGCTTTGTTTGAATGTGTTTGACTTTCATTTGATTCAATTAGCTTTGTAGAATGTATTTGACTTTCATTTGATTCAAATAGCTTTGTTTGAATGTGTTTGACTTTCATTTGATTCAATTAGCTTTGTAGAATGTATTTGACTTTCATTTATTCAAATAGCTTTGTTTGAATGTGTTTGACTTTCATTTGATTCAATTAGCTTTGTAGAATGTATTTGACTTTCATTTGATTCAAATAGCTTTGTTTGAATGTGTTTGACTTTCATTTGATTCAATTAGCTTTGTAGAATGTATTTGACTTTCATTTGATTCAAATAGCTTTGTTTGAATGTGTTTGACTTTCATTTGATTCAAATAGCTTTGTTTGAATGTTTTTGACTTTCATTTGATTCAATTAGCTTTGTAGAATGTATTTGACTTTCATTTGATTCAATTAGCTTTGTAGAATGTATTTGACTTTCATTTGATTCAAATAGCTTTGTTTGAATGTGTTTGACTTTCATTTGATTCAATTAGCTTTGTAGAATGTATTTGACTTTATTTGATTCAATTAGCTTTGTAGAATGTATTTGACTTTCATTTGATTCAATAGCTTTGTTTGAATGTGTTTGACTTTCATTTGATTCAATTAGCTTTGTAGAATGTATTTGACTTTCATTTGATTTAATTAGCTTTGTTTGAATGTATTTGACTTTATTTGATTCAAATAGCTTTGTTTGAATGTGTTTGACTTTCATTTGATTCAATTAGCTTTGTAGAATGTATTTGACTTTCATTTGATTCAAATAGCTTTGTTTGAATGTGTTTGACTTTCATTTGATTCAATTAGCTTTGTAGAATGTATTTGACTTTCATTTGATTCAAATAGCTTTGTTTGAATGTGTTTGACTTTCATTTGATTCAATTAGCTTTGTAGAATGTATTTGACTTTCATTTGATTCAAATAGCTTTGTTTGAATGTGTTTGACTTTCATTTGATTCAAATAGCTTTGTTTGAATGTTTTGACTTTCATTTGATTCAATTAGCTTTGTAGAATGTATTTGACTTTCATTTGATTCAATTAGCTTTGTAGAATGTATTTGACTTTCATTTGATTCAAATAGCTTTGTTTGAATGTGTTTGACTTTCATTTGATTCAATTAGCTTTGTAGAATGTATTTGACTTTCATTTGATTCAAATAGCTTTGTTTGAATGTATTTGACTTTCATTTGATTCAATTAGCTTTGTAGAATGTATTTGACTTTCATTTGATTCAATTAGCTTTGTTTGAATGTATTTGACTTTCATTTGATTCAATTAGCTTTGTAGAATGTATTTGACTTTCATTTGATTCAAATAGCTTTGTAGAATGTATTTGACTTTCATTTGATTCAAATAGCTTTGTTTGAATGTGTTTGACTTTCATTTGATTCAAATAGCTTTGTTTGAATGTGTTTGACTTTCATTTGATTCAATTAGCTTTGTAGAATGTATTTGACTTTCATTTGATTCAAATAGCTTTGTTTGAATGTGTTTGACTTTCATTTATTCAATTAGCTTTGTAGAATGTATTTGACTTTCATTTGAAATAGCTTTGTTTAAATGTGTTTGACTTTCATTTGATTCAAATAGCTTTGTAGAATGTATTTGACTTTCATTTGATTCCAATAGCTTTGTTTGAATGTATTTGACTTTCATTTGATTCAATTAGCTTTGTAGAATGTATTTGACTTTCATTTGATTCAATTAGCTTTGTTTGAATGTATTTGACTTTCATTTGATTCAAATAGCTTTGTTTGAATGTGTTTGACTTTCATTTGATTCAATTAGCTTTGTAGAATGTATTTGACTTTCATTTGATTCAAATAGCTTTGTTTGAATGTGTTTGACTTTCATTTATTCAATTAGCTTTGTAGAATGTATTTGACTTTCATTTGAAATAGCTTTGTTTGAATGTATTTGACTTTCATTTGATTCAAATAGCTTTGTAGAATGTATTTGACTTTCATTTGATTCCAATAGCTTTGTTTGAATGTATTTGACTTTCATTTGATTCAAATAGCTTTGTAGAATGTATTTGACTTTCATTTGATTCAAATAGCTTTGTTTGAATGTGTTTGACTTTCATTTGATTCAATTAGCTTTGTAGAATGTATTTGACTTTCATTTGATTCAAATAGCTTTGTTTGAATGTGTTTGACTTTCATTTGATTCAATTAGCTTTGTAGAATGTATTTGACTTTATTTGATTCAATTAGCTTTGTAGAATGTATTTGACTTTCATTTGATTCAAATAGCTTTGTTTGAATGTGTTTGACTTTCATTTGATTCAATTAGCTTTGTAGAATGTATTTGACTTTCATTTGATTTAATTAGCTTTGTTTGAATGTATTTGTTTTCATTTGATTCAAATAGCTTTGTAGAATGTATTTGACTTTCATTTGATTCAAATAGCTTTGTTTGAATGTGTTTGACTTTCATTTGATTCAATTAGCTTTGTAGAATGTATTTGACTTTCATTTGATTCAAATAGCTTTGTTTGAATGTGTTTGACTTTCATTTGATTCAATTAGCTTTGTAGAATGTATTTGACTTTATTTGATTCAATTAGCTTTGTTTGAATGTATTTGACTTTCATTTGATTCAAATAGCTTTGTAGAATGTATTTGACTTTCATTTGATTCAAATAGCTTTGTAGAATGTATTTGACTTTCATTTGATTCAAATAGCTTTGTTTGAATGTGTTTGACTTTCATTTGATTCAATTAGCTTTGTAGAATGTATTTGACTTTCATTTGATTCAAATAGCTTTGTTTGAATGTGTTTGACTTTCATTTGATTCAAATAGCTTTGTTTAAATGTGTTTGACTTTCATTTGATTCAATTAGCTTTGTAGAATGTATTTGACTTTCATTTGATTCAAATAGCTTTGTTTGAATGTGTTTGACTTTCATTTGATTCAATTAGCTTTGTAGAATGTATTTGACTTTCATTTGATTCAAGTAGCTTTGTTTGAATATGTATTTGACTTTCATTTGATTCAAATAGCTTTGTAGAATGTATTTGACTTTCATTTGATTCAATTAGCTTTGTAGAATGTATTTGACTTTCATTTGATTCCAATAGCTTTGTTTGAATGTATTTGACTTTCATTTGATTCAATTAGCTTTGTAGAATGTATTTGACTTTCATTTGATTCAAATAGCTTTGTTTGAATGTGTTTGACTTTCATTTGATTCAATTAGCTTTGTAGAATGTATTTGACTTTCATTTGATTCAAATAGCTTTGTTTGAATGTGTTTGACTTTCATTTGATTCAAATAGCTTTGTTTAAATGTGTTTGACTTTCATTTGATTCAATTAGCTTTGTAGAATGTATTTGACTTTCATTTGATTCAAATAGCTTTGTTTGAATGTGTTTGACTTTCATTTGATTCAATTAGCTTTGTAGAATGTATTTGACTTTCATTTGATTCAAGTAGCTTTGTTTGAATGTGTTTGACTTTCATTTGATTCAATTAGCTTTGTAGAATGTTTTGACTTTCATTTGATTCAAATAGCTTTGTTAGAATGTGTTTGACTTTCATTTGATTCAAATAGCTTTGTTTAAATGTGTTTGACTTTCATTTGATTCAATTAGCTTTGTTGAATGTATTTGACTTTCATTTGATTCAAATAGCTTTGTTTGAATGTGTTTGACTTTCATTTGATTCAATTAGCTTTGTAGAATGTATTTGATTCTATTTGATTTAATTTGCTTTGTTTGAATGTATTTGACTTTCATTTGATTCAAATAGCTTTGTAGAATGTATTTGACTTTCATTTGATTCAAATAGCTTTGTAGAATGTATTTGACTTTCATTTGATTCAAATAGCTTTGTTTGAATGTGTTTGACTTTCATTTGATTCAATTAGCTTTGTAGAATGTATTTGACTTTCATTTGATTCAAATAGCTTTGTTTGAATGTGTTTGACTTTCATTTGATTCAAATAGCTTTGTTTGAATGTGTTTGACTTTCATTTGATTCAATTAGCTTTGTAGAATGTATTTGACTTTCATTTGATTCAAATAGCTTTGTTTGAATGTGTTTGACTTTCATTTGATTCAATTAGCTTTGTAGAATGTATTTGACTTTCATTTGATTCAATTAGCTTTGTTTGAATGTGTTTGACTTTCATTTGATTCAATTAGCTTTGTAGAATGTATTTGACTTTTATTTGATTTAATTAGCTTTGTTGAATGTATTTGACTTTCATTTGATTCAAATAGCTTTGTTTGAATGTGTTTGACTTTCATTTGATTCAATTAGCTTTGTAGAATGTATTTGACTTTCATTTGATTCAAATAGCTTTGTTTGAATGTGTTTGACTTTCATTTGATTCAATTAGCTTTGTTGAATGTATTTGACTTTCATTTGATTCAAAAGCTTTGTTTGAATGTGTTTGACTTTCATTTGATTCAATTAGCTTTGTTTGAATGTTTTGACTTTCATTTGATTCAATTAGCTTTGTAAATGTATTTGACTTTCATTTGATTTAATTAGCTTTGTTTGAATGTATTTGACTTTCATTTGATTCAAATAGCTTTGTTTGAATGTGTTTGACTTTCATTTGATTCAATTAGCTTTGTAGAATGTATTTGACTTTCATTTGATTCAAATAGCTTTGTTTGAATGTGTTTGACTTTCATTTGATTCAAATAGCTTTGTTTGAATGTGTTTGACTTTCATTTGATTCAAATAGCTTTGTAGAATGTATTTGACTTTCATTTGATTCAAATAGCTTTGTTTGAATGTGTTTGACTTTCATTTGATTCAATTAGCTTTGTAGAATGTATTTGACTTTCATTTGATTCAAATAGCTTTGTTTGAATGTGTTTGACTTTCATTTGATTCAATTAGCTTTGTAGAATGTATTTGACTTTCATTTGATTCAATTAGCTTTGTTTGAATGTATTTGACTTTCATTTGATTCAAATAGCTTTGTTTGAATGTGTTTGACTTTCATTTGATTCAATTAGCTTTGTAGAATGTATTTGACTTTCATTTGATTCAAATAGCTTTGTTTGAATGTGTTTGACTTTCATTTGATTCAATTAGCTTTGTAGAATGTATTTGACTTTCATTTGAAATAGCTTTGTTTGAATGTATTTGACTTTCATTTGATTCAAATAGCTTTGTAGAATGTATTTGACTTTCATTTGATTCAAATAGCTTTGTTTGAATGTGTTTGACTTTCATTTGATTCAATTAGCTTTGTAGAATGTATTTGACTTTCATTTGATTCAAAGCTTTGTTTGAATGTGTTTGACTTTCATTTGATTCAATTAGCTTTGTTAAAATGTGTTTGACTTTCATTTGATTCAATTAGCTTTGTAGAATGTATTTGACTTTCATTTGATTCAATTAGCTTTGTTTGAATGTGTTTGTTTTTCATTTGATTCAATTAGCTTTGTAGAATGTATTTGACTTTTATTTGATTTAATTAGCTTTGTTTGAATGTGTTTGACTCTCATTTGATTCAAATAGCTTTGTTTGAATGTGTTTGACTTTCATTTGATTCAATTAGCTTTGTAGAATGTATTTGACTTTCATTTGATTCAAATAGCTTTGTTTGAATGTGTTTGACTTTCATTTGATTCAATTAGCTTTGTAGAATGTATTTGACTTTCATTTGATTCAAATAGCTTTGTTTGAATGTGTTTGACTTTCATTTGATTCAATTAGCTTTGTAGAATGTATTTGACTTTCATTTGATTCAAATAGCTTTGTTTGAATGTGTTTGACTTTCATTTGATTCAATTAGCTTTGTAGAATGTATTTGACTTTCATTTGATTAAAATAGCTTTGTTTGAATGTGTTTGACTTTCATTTGATTCAAATAGCTTTGTTTGAATGTGTTTGACTTTCATTTGATTCAATTAGCTTTGTAGAATGTATTTGACTTTCATTTGAAATAGCTTTGTTTAAATGTATTTGACTTTCATTTGATTCAAATAGCTTTGTAGAATGTATTTGACTTTCATTTGATTCAAATAGCTTTGTTTGAATGTGTTTGACTTTCATTTGATTCAATTAGCTTTGTAGAATGTATTTGACTTTCATTTGATTTAATTAGCTTTGTTTGAATGTATTTGTTTTTCATTTGATTCAAATAGCTTTGTAGAATGTATTTGACTTTCATTTGATTCAAATAGCTTTGTTTGAATGTGTTTGACTTTCATTTGATTCAATTAGCTTTGTAGAATGTATTTGACTTTCATTTGATTCAAATAGCTTTGTTTGAATGTGTTTGACTTTCATTTGATTCAATTAGCTTTGTAGAATGTATTTGACTTTATTT
This sequence comes from Chenopodium berlandieri, assembly GCA_034703905.1. Lineage (NCBI taxonomy): Eukaryota > Viridiplantae > Streptophyta > Magnoliopsida > Caryophyllales > Amaranthaceae > Chenopodium > Chenopodium berlandieri. The sequence goes on from JAWIZW010000113.1 coordinate 25,781, forward strand.
GATTTAATTAGCTTTGTTTGAATGTATTTGACTTTCATTTGATTCAAATAGCTTTGTAGAATGTATTTGACTTTCATTTGATTCAAATAGCTTTGTAGAATGTATTTGACTTTCATTTGATTCAAATAGCTTTGTTTGAATGTGTTTGACTTTCATTTGATTCAATTAGCTTTGTAGAATGTATTTGACTTTCATTTGATTCAAATAGCTTTGTTTGAATGTGTTTGACTTTCATTTGATTCAAATAGCTTTGTTTAAATGTGTTTGACTTTCATTTGATTCAATTAGCTTTGTAGAATGTATTTGACTTTCATTTGATTCAAATAGCTTTGTTTGAATGTGTTTGACTTTCATTTGATTCAATTAGCTTTGTAGAATGTATTTGACTTTCATTTGATTCAAATAGCTTTGTTTGAATGTGTTTGACTTTCATTTGATTCAATTAGCTTTGTAGAATGTATTTGACTTTCATTTGATTCAATTAGCTTTGTAGAATGTTTTGACTTTCATTTGATTCAAATAGCTTTGTTTGAATGTGTTTGACTTTCATTTGATTCAAATAGCTTTGTTTGAATGTGTTTGACTTTCATTTGATTCAATTAGCTTTGTTGAATGTATTTGACTTTCATTTGATTCAAATAGCTTTGTTTGAATGTGTTTGACTTTCATTTGATTCAATTAGCTTTGTAGAATGTATTTGATTTTATTTGATTCAATTAGCTTTGTTTGAATGTATTTGACTTTCATTTGATTCAAATAGCTTTGTAGAATGTATTTGACTTTCATTTGATTCAATAGCTTTGTAGAATGTATTTGACTTTCATTTGATTCAAATAGCTTTGTTTGAATGTGTTTGACTTTCATTTGATTCAATTAGCTTTGTAGAATGTATTTGACTTTCATTTGATTCAAATAGCTTTGTTTGAATGTGTTTGACTTTCATTTGATTCAAATAGCTTTGTTTGAATGTGTTTGACTTTCATTTGATTCAATTAGCTTTGTAGAATGTATTTGACTTTCATTTGATTCAAATAGCTTTGTTTGAATGTGTTTGACTTTCATTTGATTCAATTAGCTTTGTAGAATGTATTTGACTTTCATTTGATTCAAATAGCTTTGTTTGAATGTGTTTGACTTTCATTTGATTCAATTAGCTTTGTAGAATGTATTTGACTTTCATTTGATTCAAATAGCTTTGTTTGAATGTGTTTGACTTTCATTTGATTCAAATAGCTTTGTTTGAATGTGTTTGACTTTCATTTGATTCAATTAGCTTTGTAGAATGTATTTGACTTTCATTTGAAATAGCTTTGTTTGAATGTATTTGACTTTCATTTGATTCAAATAGCTTTGTAGAATGTATTTGACTTTCATTTGATTCAAATAGCTTTGTTTGAATGTGTTTGACTTTCATTTGATTCAATTAGCTTTGTAGAATGTATTTGACTTTCATTTGATTCAATTAGCTTTGTTTGAATGTATTTGTTTTCATTTGATTCAAATAGCTTTGTAGAATGTATTTGACTTTCATTTGATTCAAATAGCTTTGTTTGAATGTGTTTGACTTTCATTTGATTCAATTAGCTTTGTAGAATGTATTTGACTTTATTTGATTCAAATAGCTTTGTTTGAATGTGTTTGACTTTCATTTGATTCAATTAGCTTTGTAGAATGTATTTGATTTTATTTGATTTAATTAGCTTTGTTTGAATGTATTTGACTTTCATTTGATTCAAATAGCTTTGTAGAATGTATTTGACTTTCATTTGATTCAAATAGCTTTGTAGAATGTATTTGACTTTCATTTGATTCAAATAGCTTTGTTTGAATGTGTTTGACTTTCATTTGATTCAATTAGCTTTGTAGAATGTATTTGACTTTCATTTGATTCAAATAGCTTTGTTTGAATGTGTTTGACTTTCATTTGATTCAAATAGCTTTGTTTGAATGTGTTTGACTTTCATTTGATTCAATTAGCTTTGTAGAATGTATTTGACTTTCATTTGATTCAAATAGCTTTGTTTGAATGTGTTTGACTTTCATTTGATTCAATTAGCTTTGTAGAATGTATTTGACTTTCATTTGATTCAATTAGCTTTGTTTGAATGTATTTGACTTTCATTTGATTCAAATAGCTTTGTAGAATGTATTTGACTTTCATTTGATTCAATTAGCTTTGTAGAATGTATTTGACTTTCATTTGATTCAAATAGCTTTGTTTGAATGTATTTGACTTTCATTTGATTCAATTAGCTTTGTAGAATGTATTTGACTTTCATTTGATTCAAATAGCTTTGTTTGAATGTGTTTGACTTTCATTTGATTCAATTAGCTTTGTAGAATGTATTTGACTTTCATTTGATTCAAATAGCTTTGTTTGAATGTGTTTGACTTTCATTTGATTCAAATAGCTTTGTTTAATGTGTTTGACTTTCATTTGATTCAATTAGCTTTGTAGAATGTATTTGACTTTCATTTGATTCAAATAGCTTTGTTTGAATGTGTTTGACTTTCATTTGATTCAATTAGCTTTGTAGAATGTATTTGACTTTCATTTGATTCAAATAGCTTTGTTTGAATGTGTTTGACTTTCATTTGATTCAATTAGCTTTGTAGAATGTATTTGACTTTATTTGATTCAATTAGCTTTGTAGAATGTTTTGACTTTCATTTGATTCAAATAGCTTTGTTTGAATGTGTTTGACTTTCATTTGATTCAAATAGCTTTGTTTGAATGTGTTTGACTTTCATTTGATTCAATTAGCTTTGTTGAATGTATTTGACTTTCATTTGATTCAAATAGCTTTGTTTGAATGTGTTTGACTTTCATTTGATTCAATTAGCTTTGTAGAATGTATTTGATTTTATTTGATTTAATTAGCTTTGTTTGAATGTATTTGACTTTCATTTGATTCAAATAGCTTTGTAGAATGTATTTGACTTTCATTTGATTCAAATAGCTTTGTAGAATGTATTTGACTTTCATTTGATTCAAATAGCTTTGTTTGAATGTGTTTGACTTTCATTTGATTCAATTAGCTTTGTAGAATGTATTTGACTTTCATTTGATTCAAATAGCTTTGTTTGAATGTGTTTGACTTTCATTTGATTCAAATAGCTTTGTTTGAATGTGTTTGACTTTCATTTGATTCAATTAGCTTTGTAGAATGTATTTGACTTTCATTTGATTCAAATAGCTTTGTTTGAATGTGTTTGACTTTCATTTGATTCAATTAGCTTTGTAGAATGTATTTGACTTTCATTTGATTCAATAGCTTTGTTTGAATGTGTTTGACTTTCATTTGATTCAATTAGCTTTGTAGAATGTATTTGACTTTCATTTGATTCAATTAGCTTTGTTGAATGTATTTGACTTTCATTTGATTCAAATAGCTTTGTTTGAATGTGTTTGACTTTCATTTGATTCAATTAGCTTTGTAGAATGTATTTGACTTTCATTTGATTCAAATAGCTTTGTTTGAATGTGTTTGACTTTCATTTGATTCAATTAGCTTTGTTGAATGTATTTGACTTTCATTTGATTCAAAGCTTTGTTTGAATGTGTTTGACTTTCATTTGATTCAATTAGCTTTGTTTGAATGTTTTGACTTTCATTTGATTCAATTAGCTTTGTAAATGTATTTGACTTTCATTTGATTCAATTAGCTTTGTTTGAATGTATTTGACTTTCATTTGATTCAAATAGCTTTGTTTGAATGTGTTTGACTTTCATTTGATTCAATTAGCTTTGTAGAATGTATTTGACTTTCATTTGATTCAAATAGCTTTGTTTGAATGTGTTTGACTTTCATTTGATTCAAATAGCTTTGTTTGAATGTGTTTGACTTTCATTTGATTCAAATAGCTTTGTAGAATGTATTTGACTTTCATTTGATTCAAATAGCTTTGTTTGAATGTGTTTGACTTTCATTTGATTCAATTAGCTTTGTAGAATGTATTTGACTTTCATTTGATTCAAATAGCTTTGTTTGAATGTGTTTGACTTTCATTTGATTCAATTAGCTTTGTAGAATGTATTTGACTTTCATTTGATTCAATTAGCTTTGTTTGAATGTATTTGACTTTCATTTGATTCAAATAGCTTTGTTTGAATGTGTTTGACTTTCATTTGATTCAATTAGCTTTGTAGAATGTATTTGACTTTCATTTGATTCAAATAGCTTTGTTTGAATGTGTTTGACTTTCATTTGATTCAATTAGCTTTGTAGAATGTATTTGACTTTCATTTGAAATAGCTTTGTTTAATGTATTTGACTTTCATTTGATTCAAATAGCTTTGTAGAATGTATTTGACTTTCATTTGATTCAAATAGCTTTGTTTGAATGTGTTTGACTTTCATTTGATTCAATTAGCTTTGTAGAATGTATTTGACTTTCATTTGATTCAAAGCTTTGTTTGAATGTGTTTGACTTTCATTTGATTCAATTAGCTTTGTTAGAATGTGTTTGACTTTCATTTGATTCAATTAGCTTTGTAGAATGTATTTGACTTTCATTTGATTCAATTAGCTTTGTTTGAATGTGTTTGACTTTCATTTGATTCAATTAGCTTTGTAGAATGTATTTGACTTTCATTTGATTCAATTAGCTTTGTTTGAATGTGTTTGACTTTCATTTGATTCAAATAGCTTTGTTTGAATGTGTTTGACTTTCATTTGATTCAATTAGCTTTGTAGAATGTATTTGACTTTCATTTGATTCAAATAGCTTTGTTTGAATGTGTTTGACTTTCATTTGATTCAATTAGCTTTGTAGAATGTATTTGACTTTCATTTGATTCAAATAGCTTTGTTTGAATGTGTTTGACTTTCATTTGATTCAATTAGCTTTGTAGAATGTATTTGACTTTCATTTGATTCAAATAGCTTTGTTTGAATGTGTTTGACTTTCATTTGATTCAATTAGCTTTGTAGAATGTATTTGACTTTCATTTGATTCAAATAGCTTTGTTTGAATGTGTTTGACTTTCATTTGATTCAAATAGCTTTGTTTGAATGTGTTTGACTTTCATTTGATTCAATTAGCTTTGTAGAATGTATTTGACTTTCATTTGAAATAGCTTTGTTTGAATGTATTTGACTTTCATTTGATTCAAATAGCTTTGTAGAATGTATTTGACTTTCATTTGATTCAAATAGCTTTGTTTGAATGTGTTTGACTTTCATTTGATTCAATTAGCTTTGTAGAATGTATTTGACTTTCATTTGATTCAATTAGCTTTGTTTGAATGTATTTGACTTTCATTTGATTCAATTAGCTTTGTAGAATGTATTTGACTTTCATTTGATTCAAATAGCTTTGTTTGAATGTGTTTGACTTTCATTTGATTCAATTAGCTTTGTAGAATGTATTTGACTTTCATTTGATTCAATAGCTTTGTTTGAATGTGTTTGACTTTCATTTGATTCAATTAGCTTTGTAGAATGTATTTGACTTTATTTGATTTAATTAGCTTTGTTTGAATGTATTTGACTTTCATTTGATTCAAATAGCTTTGTAGAATGTATTTGACTTTCATTTGATTCAAATAGCTTTGTAGAATGTATTTGACTTTCATTTGATTCAAATAGCTTTGTTTGAATGTGTTTGACTTTCATTTGATTCAATTAGCTTTGTAGAATGTATTTGACTTTCATTTGATTCAAATAGCTTTGTTTGAATGTGTTTGACTTTCATTTGATTCAAATAGCTTTGTTTGAATGTGTTTGACTTTCATTTGATTCAATTAGCTTTGTAGAATGTATTTGACTTTCATTTGATTCAAATAGCTTTGTTTGAATGTGTTTGACTTTCATTTGATTCAATTAGCTTTGTAGAATGTATTTGACTTTCATTTGATTCAAATAGCTTTGTTTGAATGTGTTTGACTTTCATTTGATTCAATTAGCTTTGTAGAATGTATTTGACTTTCATTTGATTTAATTAGCTTTGTTTGAATGTATTTGACTTTCATTTGATTCAAATAGCTTTGTTTGAATGTGTTTGACTTTCATTTGATTCAATTAGCTTTGTAGAATGTATTTGACTTTCATTTGATTCAATAGCTTTGTTTGAATGTGTTTGACTTTCATTTGATTCAATTAGCTTTGTAGAATGTATTTGACTTTCATTTGATTCAAATAGCTTTGTTTGAATGTGTTTGACTTTCATTTGATTCAATTAGCTTTGTAGAATGTATTTGACTTTCATTTGATTCAATAGCTTTGTTTGAATGTGTTTGACTTTCATTTGATTCAATTAGCTTTGTAGAATGTATTTGACTTTCATTTGATTCAATTAGCTTTGTAGAATGTTTTGACTTTCATTTGATTCAAATAGCTTTGTTTGAATGTGTTTGACTTTCATTTGATTCAAATAGCTTTGTTTGAATGTGTTTGACTTTCATTTGATTCAATTAGCTTTGTTGAATGTATTTGACTTTCATTTGATTCAAATAGCTTTGTTTGAATGTGTTTGACTTTCATTTGATTCAATTAGCTTTGTAGAATGTATTTGACTTTCATTTGATTCAATTAGCTTTGTTTGAATGTATTTGACTTTCATTTGATTCAAATAGCTTTGTAGAATGTATTTGACTTTCATTTGATTCAATTAGCTTTGTAGAATGTATTTGACTTTCATTTGATTCAAATAGCTTTGTTTGAATGTGTTTGACTTTCATTTGATTCAATTAGCTTTGTAGAATGTATTTGACTTTCATTTGATTCAATAGCTTTGTTTGAATGTATTTGACTTTCATTTGATTCAATTAGCTTTGTAGAATGTATTTGACTTTCATTTGATTCAAATAGCTTTGTTTGAATGTGTTTGACTTTCATTTGATTCAATTAGCTTTGTAGAATGTATTTGACTTTCATTTGATTCAAAGCTTTGTTTGAATGTGTTTGACTTTCATTTGATTCAATTAGCTTTGTTTGAATGTGTTTGACTTTCATTTGATTCAATTAGCTTTGTAGAATGTATTTGACTTTCATTTGATTCAATTAGCTTTGTTTGAATGTGTTTGACTTTCATTTGATTCAATTAGCTTTGTAGAATGTATTTGACTTTCATTTGATTCAATTAGCTTTGTTTGAATGTGTTTGACTTTCATTTGATTCAAATAGCTTTGTTTGAATGTGTTTGACTTTCATTTGATTCAATTAGCTTTGTAGAATGTATTTGACTTTCATTTGATTCAAATAGCTTTGTTTGAATGTGTTTGACTTTCATTTGATTCAATTAGCTTTGTAGAATGTATTTGACTTTCATTTGATTCAAATAGCTTTGTTTGAATGTGTTTGACTTTCATTTGATTCAATTAGCTTTGTAGAATGTATTTGACTTTCATTTGATTCAAATAGCTTTGTTTGAATGTGTTTGACTTTCATTTGATTCAATTAGCTTTGTAGAATGTATTTGACTTTCATTTGATTCAAATAGCTTTGTTTGAATGTGTTTGACTTTCATTTGATTCAAATAGCTTTGTTTGAATGTGTTTGACTTTCATTTGATTCAATTAGCTTTGTAGAATGTATTTGACTTTCATTTGATTCAATAGCTTTGTTTGAATGTATTTGACTTTCATTTGATTCAAATAGCTTTGTAGAATGTATTTGACTTTCATTTGATTCAAATAGCTTTGTTTGAATGTGTTTGACTTTCATTTGATTCAATTAGCTTTGTAGAATGTATTTGACTTTCATTTGATTCAAAGCTTTGTTTGAATGTGTTTGACTTTCATTTGATTCAATTAGCTTTGTTTGAATGTGTTTGACTTTCATTTGATTCAATTAGCTTTGTAGAATGTATTTGACTTTCATTTGATTCAATTAGCTTTGTTTGAATGTGTTTGACTTTCATTTGATTCAATTAGCTTTGTAGAATGTATTTGACTTTCATTTGATTCAATTAGCTTTGTTTGAATGTGTTTGACTTTCATTTGATTCAAATAGCTTTGTTTGAATGTGTTTGACTTTCATTTGATTCAATTAGCTTTGTAGAATGTATTTGACTTTCATTTGATTCAAATAGCTTTGTTTGAATGTGTTTGACTTTCATTTGATTCAATTAGCTTTGTAGAATGTATTTGACTTTCATTTGATTCAAATAGCTTTGTTTGAATGTGTTTGACTTTCATTTGATTCAATTAGCTTTGTAGAATGTATTTGACTTTCATTTGATTCAAATAGCTTTGTTTGAATGTGTTTGACTTTCATTTGATTCAATTAGCTTTGTAGAATGTATTTGACTTTCATTTGATTCAAATAGCTTTGTTTGAATGTGTTTGACTTTCATTTGATTCAAATAGCTTTGTTTGAATGTGTTTGACTTTCATTTGATTCAATTAGCTTTGTAGAATGTATTTGACTTTCATTTGATTCAATTAGCTTTGTAGAATGTATTTGACTTTCATTTGATTCAAATAGCTTTGTTTGAATGTGTTTGACTTTCATTTGATTCAATTAGCTTTGTAGAATGTATTTGACTTTCATTTGATTCAATAGCTTTGTTTGAATGTATTTGACTTTCATTTGATTCAATTAGCTTTGTAGAATGTATTTGACTTTCATTTGATTCAAATAGCTTTGTTTGAATGTGTTTGACTTTCATTTGATTCAATTAGCTTTGTAGAATGTATTTGACTTTCATTTGATTCAAATAGCTTTGTTTGAATGTGTTTGACTTTCATTTGATTCAAATAGCTTTGTTTGAATGTGTTTGACTTTCATTTGATTCAATTAGCTTTGTAGAATGTATTTGACTTTCATTTGATTCAAATAGCTTTGTTTGAATGTGTTTGACTTTCATTTGATTCAATTAGCTTTGTAGAATGTATTTGACTTTCATTTGATTCAATAGCTTTGTTTGAATGTGTTTGACTTTCATTTGATTCAATTAGCTTTGTAGAATGTATTTGACTTTCATTTGATTCAAATAGCTTTGTTTGAATGTGTTTGACTTTCATTTGATTCAATTAGCTTTGTAGAATGTATTTGACTTTCATTTGATTCAAATAGCTTTGTTTGAATGTGTTTGACTTTCATTTGATTCAATAGCTTTGTTTGAATGTGTTTGACTTTCATTTGATTCAATTAGCTTTGTAGAATGTATTTGACTTTCATTTGAAAATAGCTTTGTTTGAATGTGTTTGACTTTCATTTGATTCAAATAGCTTTGTAGAATGTATTTGACTTTCATTTGATTCAAATAGCTTTGTTTGAATGTGTTTGACTTTCATTTGATTCAATTAGCTTTGTAGAATGTATTTGACTTTCATTTGATTCAAAGCTTTGTTTGAATGTGTTTGACTTTCATTTGATTCAATTAGCTTTGTTTGAATGTGTTTGACTTTCATTTGATTCAATTAGCTTTGTAGAATGTATTTGACTTTCATTTGATTCAATTAGCTTTGTTTGAATGTGTTTGACTTTCATTTGATTCAATTAGCTTTGTAGAATGTATTTGACTTTCATTTGATTCAATTAGCTTTGTTTGAATGTGTTTGACTTTCATTTGATTCAAATAGCTTTGTTTGAATGTGTTTGACTTTCATTTGATTCAATTAGCTTTGTAGAATGTATTTGACTTTCATTTGATTCAAATAGCTTTGTTTGAATGTGTTTGACTTTCATTTGATTCAAATAGCTTTGTAGAATGTATTTGACTTTCATTTGATTCAATAGCTTTGTTTGAATGTGTTTGACTTTCATTTGATTCAATTAGCTTTGTAGAATGTATTTGACTTTCATTTGATTCAAAGCTTTGTTTGAATGTGTTTGACTTTCATTTGATTCAATTAGCTTTGTTTGAATGTGTTTGACTTTCATTTGATTCAATTAGCTTTGTAGAATGTATTTGACTTTCATTTGATTCAATTAGCTTTGTTTGAATGTGTTTGACTTTCATTTGATTCAATTAGCTTTGTAGAATGTATTTGACTTTCATTTGATTCAATTAGCTTTGTTTGAATGTGTTTGACTTTCATTTGATTCAAATAGCTTTGTTTGAATGTGTTTGACTTTCATTTGATTCAATTAGCTTTGTAGAATGTATTTGACTTTCATTTGATTCAAATAGCTTTGTTTGAATGTGTTTGACTTTCATTTGATTCAATTAGCTTTGTTGAATGTATTTGACTTTCATTTGATTCAATAGCTTTGTTTGAATGTGTTTGACTTTCATTTGATTCAATTAGCTTTGTAGAATGTATTTGACTTTCATTTGATTCAAATAGCTTTGAATGTGTTTGACTTTCATTTGATTCAATTAGCTTTGTAGAATGTATTTGACTTTCATTTGATTCAATTAGCTTTGTTTGAATGTATTTGACTTTCATTTGATTCAAATAGCTTTGTTTGAATGTGTTTGACTTTCATTTGATTCAATTAGCTTTGTAGAATGTATTTGACTTTCATTTGATTCAATTAGCTTTGTTTGAATGTGTTTGACTTTCATTTGATTCAAATAGCTTTGTTTGAATGTGTTTGACTTTCATTTGATTCAATTAGCTTTGTAGAATGTATTTGACTTTCATTTGATTCAATAGCTTTGTTTGAATGTGTTTGACTTTCATTTGATTCAATTAGCTTTGTAGAATGTATTTGACTTTCATTTGATTCAATAGCTTTGTTTGAATGTGTTTGACTTTCATTTGATTCAATTAGCTTTGTAGAATGTATTTGACTTTCATTTGATTCAATTAGCTTTGTTTGAATGTATTTGACTTTCATTTGATTCAAATAGCTTTGTTTGAATGTGTTTGACTTTCATTTGATTCAATTAGCTTTGTAGAATGTATTTGACTTTCATTTGATTCAAATAGCTTTGTTTGAATGTGTTTGACTTTCATTTGATTCAATTAGCTTTGTAGAATGTATTTGACTTTCATTTGATTCAAATAGCTTTGTTTGAATGTGTTTGACTTTCATTTGATTCAATTAGCTTTGTAGAATGTATTTGACTTTCATTTGATTCAAATAGCTTTGTTTGAATGTGTTTGACTTTCATTTGATTCAATTAGCTTTGTAGAATGTATTTGACTTTCATTTGATTCAAATAGCTTTGTTTGAATGTGTTTGACTTTCATTTGATTCAATTAGCTTTGTTTGAATGTGTTTGACTTTCATTTGATTCAATTAGCTTTGTAGAATGTATTTGACTTTCATTTGATTCAATTAGCTTTGTTTGAATGTGTTTGACTTTCATTTGATTCAATTAGCTTTGTAGAATGTATTTGACTTTCATTTGATTCAATTAGCTTTGTTTGAATGTGTTTGACTTTCATTTGATTCAAATAGCTTTGTTTGAATGTGTTTGACTTTCATTTGATTCAATTAGCTTTGTAGAATGTATTTGACTTTCATTTGATTCAAATAGCTTTGTTTGAATGTGTTTGACTTTCATTTGATTCAATTAGCTTTGTAGAATGTATTTGACTTTCATTTGATTCAAATAGCTTTGTTTGAATGTGTTTGACTTTCATTTGATTCAATTAGCTTTGTAGAATGTATTTGACTTTCATTTGATTCAATTAGCTTTGTTTGAATGTGTTTGACTTTCATTTGATTCAATTAGCTTTGTTTGAATGTGTTTGACTTTCATTTGATTCAATTAGCTTTGTAGAATGTATTTGACTTTCATTTGATTCAAATAGCTTTGTTTGAATGTGTTTGACTTTCATTTGATTCAATTAGCTTTGTAGAATGTATTTGACTTTCATTTGATTCAATAGCTTTGTTTGAATGTATTTGACTTTCATTTGATTCAATTAGCTTTGTAGAATGTATTTGACTTTCATTTGATTCAATAGCTTTGTTTGAATGTGTTTGACTTTCATTTGATTCAATTAGCTTTGTTTGAATGTATTTGACTTTCATTTGATTCAATTAGCTTTGTTTGAATGTATTTGACTTTCATTTGATTCAAATAGCTTTGTTTGAATGTATTTGACTTTCATTTGATTCAAATAGCTTTGTTTGAATGTGTTTGACTTTCATTTGATTCAATTAGCTTTGTAGAATGTATTTGACTTTCATTTGATTCAAATAGCTTTGTTTGAATGTGTTTGACTTTCATTTGATTCAATTAGCTTTGTAGAATGTATTTGACTTTCATTTGATTCAATTAGCTTTGTTTGAATGTGTTTGACTTTCATTTGATTCAAATAGCTTTGTAGAATGTATTTGACTTTCATTTGATTCAAATAGCTTTGTAGAATGTATTTGACTTTCATTTGATTCAAATAGCTTTGTTTGAATGTGTTTGACTTTCATTTGATTCAATTAGCTTTGTAGAATGTATTTGACTTTCATTTGATTCAATTAGCTTTGTTTGAATGTGTTTGACTTTCATTTGATTCAAATAGCTTTGTTTGAATGTGTTTGACTTTCATTTGATTCAATTAGCTTTGTAGAATGTATTTGACTTTCATTTGATTCAAATAGCTTTGTTTGAATGTGTTTGACTTTCATTTGATTCAATTAGCTTTGTAGAATGTATTTGACTTTCATTTGATTCAATAGCTTTGTTTGAATGTGTTTGACTTTCATTTGATTCAATTAGCTTTGTAGAATGTATTTGACTTTCATTTGATTCAATTAGCTTTGTAGAATGTATTTGACTTTCATTTGATTCAAATAGCTTTGTTTGAATGTGTTTGACTTTCATTTGATTCAATTAGCTTTGTAGAATGTATTTGACTTTCATTTGATTCAATAGCTTTGTTTGAATGTATTTGACTTTCATTTGATTCAATTAGCTTTGTAGAATGTATTTGACTTTCATTTGATTCAATTAGCTTTGTTTGAATGTGTTTGACTTTCATTTGATTCAATAGCTTTGTAGAATGTATTTGACTTTCATTTGATTCAATTAGCTTTGTTTGAATGTGTTTGACTTTCATTTGATTCAATTAGCTTTGTAGAATGTATTTGACTTTCATTTGATTCAATTAGCTTTGTAGAATGTATTTGACTTTCATTTGATTCAAATAGCTTTGTTTGAATGTGTTTGACTTTCATTTGATTCAAATAGCTTTGTTTGAATGTGTTTGACTTTCATTTGATTCAATTAGCTTTGTTGAATGTATTTGACTTTCATTTGATTCAAATAGCTTTGTTTGAATGTGTTTGACTTTCATTTGATTCAATTAGCTTTGTAGAATGTATTTGACTTTCATTTGATTCAATTAGCTTTGTTTGAATGTGTTTGACTTTCATTTGATTCAATTAGCTTTGTAGAATGTATTTGACTTTCATTTGATTCAAATAGCTTTGTTTGAATGTGTTTGACTTTCATTTGATTCAAATAGCTTTGTTTGAATGTGTTTGACTTTCATTTGATTCAATTAGCTTTGTAGAATGTATTTGACTTTCATTTGATTCAAATAGCTTTGTTTGAATGTGTTTGACTTTCATTTGATTCAAATAGCTTTGTTTGAATGTGTTTGACTTTCATTTGATTCAATTAGCTTTGTAGAATGTATTTGACTTTCATTTGATTCAATAGCTTTGTTTGAATGTGTTTGACTTTCATTTGATTCAATTAGCTTTGTAGAATGTATTTGACTTTCATTTGATTCAATAGCTTTGTTTGAAATGTATTTGACTTTCATTTGATTCAATAGCTTTGTAGAATGTATTTGACTTTCATTTGATTCAAATAGCTTTGTTTGAATGTGTTTGACTTTCATTTGATTCAATTAGCTTTGTAGAATGTATTTGACTTTCATTTGATTCAATAGCTTTGTTTGAATGTGTTTGACTTTCATTTGATTCAATTAGCTTTGTTTGAATGTGTTTGACTTTCATTTGATTCAATTAGCTTTGTTTGAATGTGTTTGACTTTCATTTGATTCAATTAGCTTTGTAGAATGTATTTGACTTTCATTTGATTCAATTAGCTTTGTTTGAATGTGTTTGACTTTCATTTGATTCAATTAGCTTTGTAGAATGTATTTGACTTTCATTTGATTCAAATAGCTTTGTTTGAATGTGTTTGACTTTCATTTGATTCAATTAGCTTTGTAGAATGTATTTGACTTTCATTTGATTCAAATAGCTTTGTTTGAATGTGTTTGACTTTCATTTGATTCAATTAGCTTTGTAGAATGTATTTGACTTTCATTTGATTCAATAGCTTTGTTTGAATGTGTTTGACTTTCATTTGATTCAATTAGCTTTGTAGAATGTATTTGACTTTCATTTGATTCAAATAGCTTTGTTTGAATGTGTTTGACTTTCATTTGATTCAATTAGCTTTGTTTGAATGTATTTGACTTTCATTTGATTCAAATAGCTTTGTAGAATGTATTTGACTTTCATTTGATTCAAATAGCTTTGTTTGAATGTGTTTGACTTTCATTTGATTCAAATAGCTTTGTTTGAATGTGTTTGACTTTCATTTGATTCAATAGCTTTGTAGAATGTATTTGACTTTCATTTGATTCAAATAGCTTTGTAGAATGTATTTGACTTTCATTTGATTCAATTAGCTTTGTTTGAATGTATTTGACTTTCATTTGATTCAATTAGCTTTGTTTGAATGTGTTTGACTTTCATTTGATTCAATAGCTTTGTTTGAATGTGTTTGACTTTCATTTGATTCAATTAGCTTTGTTTGAATGTGTTTGACTTTCATTTGATTCAATTAGCTTTGTAGAATGTATTTGACTTTCATTTGATTCAATTAGCTTTGTTTGAATGTGTTTGACTTTCATTTGATTCAATAGCTTTGTAGAATGTATTTGACTTTCATTTGATTCAATTAGCTTTGTTTGAATGTGTTTGACTTTCATTTGATTCAAATAGCTTTGTTTGAATGTGTTTGACTTTCATTTGATTCAATTAGCTTTGTAGAATGTATTTGACTTTCATTTGATTCAAATAGCTTTGTTTGAATGTGTTTGACTTTCATTTGATTCAATTAGCTTTGTAGAATGTATTTGACTTTCATTTGATTCAAATAGCTTTGTTTGAATGTGTTTGACTTTCATTTGATTCAATTAGCTTTGTTTGAATGTATTTGACTTTCATTTGATTCAATAGCTTTGTTTGAATGTGTTTGACTTTCATTTGATTCAATTAGCTTTGTAGAATGTATTTGACTTTCATTTGATTCAATAGCTTTGTTTGAATGTGTTTGACTTTCATTTGATTCAATTAGCTTTGTTTGAATGTGTTTGACTTTCATTTGATTCAATTAGCTTTGTAGAATGTATTTGACTTTCATTTGATTCAATTAGCTTTGTAGAATGTATTTGACTTTCATTTGATTCAAATAGCTTTGTTTGAATGTGTTTGACTTTCATTTGATTCAATTAGCTTTGTAGAATGTATTTGACTTTCATTTGATTCAAATAGCTTTGTTTGAATGTGTTTGACTTTCATTTGATTCAATTAGCTTTGTAGAATGTGTTTGACTTTCATTTGATTCAAATAGCTTTGTTTGAATGTGTTTGACTTTCATTTGATTCAATTAGCTTTGTAGAATGTATTTGACTTTCATTTGATTCAATTAGCTTTGTTTGAATGTATTTGACTTTCATTTGATTCAATAGCTTTGTTTGAATGTGTTTGACTTTCATTTGATTCAATTAGCTTTGTAGAATGTATTTGACTTTCATTTGATTCAAATAGCTTTGTTTGAATGTGTTTGACTTTCATTTGATTCAATAGCTTTGTAGAATGTATTTGACTTTCATTTGATTCAATTAGCTTTGTTTGAATGTGTTTGACTTTCATTTGATTCAAATAGCTTTGTTTGAATGTGTTTGACTTTCATTTGATTCAATTAGCTTTGTTTGAATGTGTTTGACTTTCATTTGATTCAATAGCTTTGTTTGAATGTGTTTGACTTTCATTTGATTCAATTAGCTTTGTTTGAATGTATTTGACTTTCATTTGATTCAAAGCTTTGTTTGAATGTGTTTGACTTTCATTTGATTCAATTAGCTTTGTTTGAATGTGTTTGACTTTCATTTGATTCAATAGCTTTGTAGAATGTATTTGACTTTCATTTGATTCAAATAGCTTTGTTTGAATGTGTTTGACTTTCATTTGATTCAATTAGCTTTGTAGAATGTATTTGACTTTCATTTGATTCAATTAGCTTTGTTTGAATGTATTTGACTTTCATTTGATTCAAATAGCTTTGTTTGAATGTGTTTGACTTTCATTTGATTCAATTAGCTTTGTAGAATGTATTTGACTTTCATTTGATTCAATAGCTTTGTAGAATGTATTTGACTTTCATTTGATTCAATTAGCTTTGTTTGAATGTATTTGACTTTCATTTGATTCAAAGCTTTGTTTGAATGTGTTTGACTTTCATTTGATTCAATAGCTTTGTTTGAATGTGTTTGACTTTCATTTGATTCAAATAGCTTTGTTTGAATGTGTTTGACTTTCATTTGATTCAATTAGCTTTGTAGAATGTATTTGACTTTCATTTGATTCAAATAGCTTTGTTTGAATGTGTTTGACTTTCATTTGATTCAATTAGCTTTGTAGAATGTATTTGACTTTCATTTGATTCAAATAGCTTTGTTTGAATGTGTTTGACTTTCATTTGATTCAATTAGCTTTGTAGAATGTATTTGACTTTCATTTGATTCAATTAGCTTTGTAGAATGTATTTGACTTTCATTTGATTCAATAGCTTTGTTTGAATGTGTTTGACTTTCATTTGATTCAATAGCTTTGTAGAATGTATTTGACTTTCATTTGATTCAATTAGCTTTGTTTGAATGTATTTGACTTTCATTTGATTCAAATAGCTTTGTTTGAATGTGTTTGACTTTCATTTGATTCAATTAGCTTTGTAGAATGTATTTGACTTTCATTTGATTCAAATAGCTTTGTTTGAATGTGTTTTGACTTTCATTTGATTCAATTAGCTTTGTAGAATGTATTTGACTTTCATTTGATTCAATAGCTTTGTTTGAATGTGTTTGACTTTCATTTGATTCAATTAGCTTTGTAGAATGTATTTGACTTTCATTTGATTCAATAGCTTTGTTTGAATGTGTTTGACTTTCATTTGATTCAATTAGCTTTGTAGAATGTATTTGACTTTCATTTGATTCAAATAGCTTTGTTTGAATGTGTTTGACTTTCATTTGATTCAAATAGCTTTGTTTGAATGTGTTTGACTTTCATTTGATTCAATAGCTTTGTAGAATGTATTTGACTTTCATTTGATTCAATTAGCTTTGTTGAATGTATTTGACTTTCATTTGATTCAATTAGCTTTGTTTGAATGTATTTGACTTTCATTTGATTCAAATAGCTTTGTAGAATGTATTTGACTTTCATTTGATTCAATTAGCTTTGTAGAATGTATTTGACTTTCATTTGATTCAAATAGCTTTGTTTGAATGTGTTTGACTTTCATTTGATTCAAATAGCTTTGTTTGAATGTGTTTGACTTTCATTTGATTCAATTAGCTTTGTAGAATGTATTTGACTTTCATTTGATTCAAATAGCTTTGTTTGAATGTATTTGACTTTCATTTGATTCAATAGCTTTGTTTGAATGTGTTTGACTTTCATTTGATTCAATTAGCTTTGTAGAATGTATTTGACTTTCATTTGATTCAATAGCTTTGTTTGAATGTGTTTGACTTTCATTTGATTCAATTAGCTTTGTAGAATGTATTTGACTTTCATTTGATTCAAATAGCTTTGTTTGAATGTGTTTGACTTTCATTTGATTCAATTAGCTTTGTAGAATGTATTTGACTTTCATTTGATTCAATTAGCTTTGTTTGAATGTTTGACTTTCATTTGATTCAATAGCTTTGTTTGAATGTGTTTGACTTTCATTTGATTCAATTAGCTTTGTTTGAATGTATTTGACTTTCATTTGATTCAATAGCTTTGTTTGAATGTGTTTGACTTTCATTTGATTCAATAGCTTTGTAGAATGTATTTGACTTTCATTTGATTCAATAGCTTTGTTTGAATGTGTTTGACTTTCATTTGATTCAATTAGCTTTGTAGAATGTATTTGACTTTCATTTGATTCAAATAGCTTTGTTTGAATGTGTTTGACTTTCATTTGATTCAATTAGCTTTGTAGAATGTATTTGACTTTCATTTGATTCAATTAGCTTTGTTTGAATGTGTTTGACTTTCATTTGATTCAATTAGCTTTGTAGAATGTGTTTGACTTTCATTTGATTCAATTAGCTTTGTAGAATGTATTTGACTTTCATTTGATTCAAATAGCTTTGTTTGAATGTGTTTGACTTTCATTTGATTCAATTAGCTTTGTAGAATGTATTTGACTTTCATTTGATTCAAATAGCTTTGTTTGAATGTGTTTGACTTTCATTTGATTCAAATAGCTTTGTTTGAATGTATTTGACTTTCATTTGATTCAATAGCTTTGTAGAATGTGTTTGACTTTCATTTGATTCAATTAGCTTTGTAGAATGTATTTGACTTTCATTTGATTCAAATAGCTTTGTTTGAATGTGTTTGACTTTCATTTGATTCAATTAGCTTTGTAGAATGTTTTGACTTTATTTGATTCAATAGCTTTGTTTGAATGTGTTTGACTTTCATTTGATTCAATTAGCTTTGTAGAATGTATTTGACTTTCATTTGATTCAATTAGCTTTGTTTGAATGTATTTGTTCTCATTTGATTCAATTAGCTTTGTAGAATGTGTTTGACTTTCATTTGATTCAAATAGCTTTGTAGAATGTATTTGACTTTCATTTGATTCAAATAGCTTTGTTTGAATGTGTTTGACTTTCATTTGATTCAATAGCTTTGTTTGAATGTGTTTGACTTTCATTTGATTCAATTAGCTTTGTAGAATGTATTTGACTTTCATTTGATTCAAATAGCTTTGTTTGAATGTGTTTGACTTTCATTTGATTCAATTAGCTTTGTAGAATGTTTTGACTTCATTTAAATAGCTTTGTTTGAATGTTTTTTGACTTTCATTTGATTCAAATAGCTTTGTAGAATGTATTTGACTTTCATTTGATTCAATAGCTTTGTTGAATGTGTTTGACTTTCATTTGATTCAATTAGCTTTGTAGAATGTATTTGACTTTCATTTGATTCAATTGCTTTGTTGAATGTATTTGACTTTCATTTGATTCAAATAGCTTTGTTTGAATGTGTTTGACTTTCATTTGATTCAATTAGCTTTGTAGAATGTATTTGACTTTCATTTGATTCAATAGCTTTGTTTGAATGTTTTTGTTTGACTTTCATTTGATTCAATTAGCTTTGTAGAATGTATTGACTTTCATTTGAAATAGCTTTGTTTGAATGTATTTGACTTTCATTTGATTCAAATAGCTTTGTAGAATGTGTTTGACTTTCATTTGATTCAATAGCTTTGTTTGAATGTGTTTGACTTTCATTTGATTCAATTAGCTTTGTAGAATGTATTTGACTTTCATTTGATTCAAATAGCTTTGTTTGAATGTGTTTGACTTTCATTTGATTCAATTAGCTTTGTAGAATGTATTTGACTTTCATTTGATTCAAATAGCTTTGTTTGAATGTGTTTATTTGACTTTCATTTGATTCAATTAGCTTTGTAGAATGTATTTGACTTTCATTTGATTCAATTAGCTTTGTAGAATGTATTTGACTTTCATTTGATTCAAATAGCTTTGTTTGAATGTGTTTGACTTTCATTTGATTCAATTAGCTTTGTAGAATGTATTTGACTTTCATTTGATTCAATTTGCTTTGTTTGAATGTATTTGTTTTTCTTTCATTTGATTCAATTAGCTTTGTAGAATGTATTTGACTTTCATTTGATTCAATAGCTTTGTTTGAATGTGTTTGACTTTCATTTGATTCAATTAGCTTTGTAGAATGTATTTGACTTTCATTTGATTCAAATAGCTTTGTTTGAATGTGTTTGACTTCATTTGATTCAATTAGCTTTGTAGAATGTATTTGACTTTCATTTGATTCATTAGCTTTGTTTGAATGTATTTGACTTTCATTGATTCAAATAGCTTTGTTTGAATGTATTTGACTTTCATTTGATTCAATAGCTTTGTAGAATGTATTTGACTTTCATTTGATTCAATAGCTTTGTTTGAATGTGTTTGACTTTCATTTGATTCAATTAGCTTTGTAGAATGTATTTGACTTTCATTTTGATTCAAATAGCTTTGTTTGAATGTGTTTGACTTTCATTTGATTCAAATAGCTTTGTTTAATGTGTTTGACTTTCATTTGATTCAATTAGCTTTGTAGAATGTATTTGACTTTCATTTGATTCAAATAGCTTTGTTTGAATGTGTTTGACTTTCATTTGATTCAATTAGCTTTGTAGAATGTATTTGACTTTCATTTGATTCAATAGCTTTGTTTGAATGTATTTGACTTTCATTTGATTCAAATAGCTTTGTAGAATGTTTTGACTTTCATTTGATTCAATTAGCTTTGTAGAATGTATTTGACTTTCATTGATTCAAATAGCTTTGTTTGAATGTGTTTGACTTTCATTTGATTCAATTAGCTTTGTAGAATGTATTTGACTTTCATTTGATTCAATAGCTTTGTTTAAATGTGTTTGACTTTCATTTGATTCATTAGCTTTGTAGAATGTATTTGACTTTCATTTGATTCAATAGCTTTGTTTGAATGTGTTTGACTTTCATTTGATTCAATTAGCTTTGTAGAATGTATTTGACTTTCATTTGATTCAAATAGCTTTGTTTGAATGTGTTTGACTTTCATTTGATTCAAATAGCTTTGTTTAAAGTGTTTGACTTTCATTTGATTCAATTAGCTTTGTAGAATGTATTTGACTTTCATTTGATTCAAATAGCTTTGTTTGAATGTGTTTGACTTTCATTTGATTCAATTAGCTTTGTAGAATGTATTTGACTTTCATTTGATTCAAATAGCTTTTTGAATGTGTTTGACTTTCATTTGATTCAATTAGCTTTGTAGAATGTATTTGACTTTCATTTGATTCAATTAGCTTTGTAGAATGTTTTGACTTTCATTTGATTCAAATAGCTTTGTTTGAAATGTGTTTGACTTTCATTTGATTCAAATAGCTTTGTTTGAATGTGTTTGACTTTCATTTGATTCATTAGCTTTGTAGAATGTATTTGACTTTCATTTGATTCAAATAGCTTTGTTTGAATGTGTTTGACTTTCATTTGATTCAATTAGCTTTGTAGAATGTATTTGACTTTCATTTGAAATAGCTTTGTTTAATGTGTTTGACTTTCATTTGATTCAAATAGCTTTGTAGAATGTATTTGACTTTCATTTGATTCAATAGCTTTGTTGAATGTATTTGACTTTCATTTGATTCAAATAGCTTTGTAGAATGTATTTGACTTTCATTTGATTCAAATAGCTTTGTTTGAATGTGTTTGACTTTCATTTGATTCAATTAGCTTTGTAGAATGTATTTGACTTTCATTTGATTCAAATAGCTTTGTTTGAATGTATTTGACTTTCATTTGATTCAATTAGCTTTGTAGAATGTATTTGATTCTTATTGATTCAATTAGCTTTGTAGAATGTATTTGACTTTCATTTGATTCAAATAGCTTTGTTTGAATGTGTTTGACTTTCATTTGATTCAATTAGCTTTGTAGAATGTATTTGACTTTCATTTGATTCAATTAGCTTTGTTTGAATGTATTTGTTTTCATTTGATTCAATTAGCTTTGTAGAATGTATTTGACTTTCATTTGATTCAAATAGCTTTGTTTGAATGTGTTTGACTTTCATTTGATTCAATTAGCTTTGTAGAATGTATTTGACTTTCATTTGATTCAATAGCTTTGTTTGAATGTGTTTGACTTTCATTTGATTCAATTAGCTTTGTAGAATGTATTTGACTTTCATTTGATTCAATTAGCTTTGTTTGAATGTATTTGACTTTCATTTGATTCAATTAGCTTTGTAGAATGTATTTGACTTTCATTTGATTCAATTACTTTGTAGAATGTGTTTGACTTTCATTTGATTCAAATAGCTTTGTTTGAATGTGTTTGACTTTCATTTGATTCAATTAGCTTTGTAGAATGTATTTGACTTTCATTTGATTCAAATAGCTTTGTTTGAATGTTTTGACTTTCATTTGATTCAAATAGCTTTGTTTGAATGTGTTTGACTTTCATTTGATTCAATTAGCTTTGTAGAATGTATTTGACTTTCATTTGATTCAAATAGCTTTGTTTGAATGTGTTTGACTTTCATTTGATTCAATTAGCTTTGTAGAATGTATTTGACTTTCATTTGATTCAAATAGCTTTGTTTGAATGTGTTTTGACTTTCATTTGATTCAAATAGCTTTGTAGAATGTATTTGACTTTCATTTGATTCAATTAGCTTTGTAGAATGTATTTGACTTTCATTTGATTCAAATAGCTTTGTTTGAATGTGTTTGACTTTCATTTGATTCAATTAGCTTTGTAGAATGTATTTGACTTTCATTTGATTCAAATAGCTTTGTTTGAATGTGTTTGACTTTCATTTGATTCAATTAGCTTTGTAGAATGTATTTGACTTTCATTTGATTCAAATAGCTTTGTTTGAATGTGTTTGACTTTCATTTGATTCAATTAGCTTTGTAGAATGTATTTGACTTTCATTTGATTAAAATAGCTTTGTTTGAATGTGTTTGACTTTCATTTGATTCAATAGCTTTGTTTAAATGTGTTTGACTTTCATTTGATTCAATTAGCTTTGTAGAATGTATTTGACTTTCATTTGATTCAAATAGCTTTGTTTGAATGTGTTTGACTTTCATTTGATTCAATTAGCTTTGTAGAATGTATTTGACTTTCATTTGATTCAAGTAGCTTTGTTTGAATATGTTTGACTTTTATTTGATTCAATTAGCTTTGTAGAATGTATTTTTACTTTCATTTGATTCATTAGCTTTGTAGAATGTATTTGACTTTCATTTGATTCAATAGCTTTGTTAATGTGTTTGACTTTCATTTGATTCAAATAGCTTTGTTTGAATGTGTTTGACTTTCATTTGATTCAATAGCTTTGTTGAATGTATTTGACTTTCATTTGATTCAAATAGCTTTGTTTGAATGTGTTTGACTTTCATTTGATTCAATTAGCTTTGTAGAATGTATTTGACTTTATTTGATTCAATTTGCTTTGTTTGAATGTTATTTGACTTTCATTTGATTCAAATAGCTTTGTAGAATGTATTTGACTTTCATTTGATTCAAATAGCTTTGTAGAATGTATTTGACTTTCATTTGATTCAATAGCTTTGTTTGAATGTGTTTGACTTTCATTTGATTCAATAGCTTTGTAGAATGTATTTGACTTTCATTTGATTCAAATAGCTTTGTTTGAATGTGTTTGACTTTCATTTGATTCAAATAGCTTTGTTTGAATGTGTTTGACTTTCATTTGATTCAATTAGCTTTGTAGAATGTATTTGACTTTCATTTGATTCAATAGCTTTGTTTGAATGTGTTTGACTTTCATTTGATTCAATTAGCTTTGTAGAATGTATTTGACTTTCATTTGATTCAAATAGCTTTGTTTGAATGTGTTTGACTTTTTATTTGATTCATTAGCTTTGTAGAATGTATTTGACTTTTATTTGATTCAATTAGCTTTGTTGAATGTATTTGACTCTCATTTGATTCAAATAGCTTTGTTTGAATGTGTTTGACTTTCATTTGATTCAATTAGCTTTGTAGAATGTATTTGACTTTCATTTGATTCAAATAGCTTTGTTTGAATGTGTTTGACTTTCATTTGATTCAATTAGCTTTGTTGAATGTATTTGACTTTCATTTGATTCGAAAGCTTTGTTTGAATGTGTTTGATTTCATTTGATTCAATTAGCTTTGTTTGAATGATTTGACTTTCATTTGATTCAATTAGCTTTGTAATTGTATTTGACTTTTATTTGATTCAATTAGCTTTGTTTGAATGTATTTGACTCTCATTTGATTCAAATAGCTTTGTTTGAATGTGTTTGACTTTCATTTGATTCAATTAGCTTTGTAGAATGTATTTGACTTTCATTTGATTCAAATAGCTTTGTTTGAATGTGTTTGACTTCATTTTATTCAAATAGCTTTGTTTGAATGTGTTTGACTTTCATTTGATTAAATAGCTTTGTTTGAATGTATTTGACTTTCATTTGATTCAAATAGCTTTGTTTGAATGTGTTTGACTTTCATTTGATTCAATTAGCTTTGTAGAATGTATTTGACTTTCATTTGATTCAAATAGCTTTGTTTGAATGTTTTTGATTTTCATTTGATTCAATTAGCTTTGTAGAATGTATTTGACTTTTATTTGATTTAATTAGCTTTGTTTGAATGTATTTGACTTTCATTTGATTCAATAGCTTTGTTTGAATGTGTTTGACTTTCATTTGATTCAATTAGCTTTGTAGAATGTATTTGACTTTCATTTGATTCAAATAGCTTTGTTTGAATGTGTTTGACTTTCATTTATTCAATTAGCTTTGTAGAATGTATTTGACTTTCATTTGAAATAGCTTTGTTTGAATGTATTTGACTTTCATTTGATTCAAATAGCTTTGTAGAATGTATTTGACTTTTATTTGATTCAAATAGCTTGGTTTGAATGTGTTTGACTTTCATTTGATTCAATTAGCTTTGTAGAATGTATTTGATTTTCATTTGATTATTTAAAGCTTTGTTTGAATGTGTTTGACTTTCATTTGATTCAATAGCTTTGTTAGAATGTGTTTGACTTTCATTTGATTCAATTAGCTTTGTAGAATGTATTTGACTTTCATTTGATTCAATTAGCTTTGTTTGAATGTGTTTGTTTTTTATATGATTCAATTAGCTTTGTAGAATGTATTTGACTTTCATTTGATTCAATTAGCTTTGTTTGAATGTGTTTGACTTTCATTTGATTCAAATAGCTTTGTTTGAATGTGTTTGACTTTCATTTGATTCAATTAGCTTTGTAGAATGTATTTGACTTTCATTTGATTCAAATACTTTGTTTGAATGTGTTTGACTTTCATTGATTCAATTAGCTTTGTAGAATGTATTTGACTTTCATTTATTCAAATAGCTTTGTTTGAATGTGTTTGACTTTCATTTGATTCAATTAGCTTTGTAGAATGTATTTGACTTTCATTTGATTCAAATAGCTTTGTTTGAATGTGTTTGACTTCTATTTATTCAATTAGCTTTGTAGAATGTATTTGACTTTCATTTGATTAAAATAGCTTTGTTTGAATGTGTTTGACTTTCATTTGATTCAAATAGCTTTGTTTGAATGTGTTTGACTTTCATTTGATTCAATTAGCTTTTTAGAATGTATTTGACTTTCATTTGAAATAGCTTTGTTTGAATGTATTTGACTTTCATTTGATTCAAATAGCTTTGTAGAATGTATTTGACTTTTATTTGATTCAAATAGCTTTGTTTGAATGTGTTTGACTTTCATTTGATTCAATTAGCTTTGTAGAATGTATTTGACTTTTATTTCATTTAATTTGCTTTGTTTGAATGTATTTGTTTCTCATTTGATTCAAATAACTTTGTAGAATGTATTTGACTTTCATTTGATTCAAATAGCTTTGTTTGAATGTGTTTGACTTTCATTTGATTCAATTAGCTTTGTAGAATGTATTTGACATTTATTTCATTCAAATAGCTTTGTTTGAATGTGTTTGACTTTCATTTGATTCAATTAGCTTTGTAGAATGTATTTGATTCTTATTTGATTTAATTAGCTTTGTTTGAATGTATTTGACTTTCATTTGATTCAATAGCTTTGTAGAATGTATTTGACTTTCATTTGATTCAAATACTTTGTAGAATGTATTTGACTTTCATTTGATTCAAATAGCTTTGTTTGAATGTGTTTGACTTTCTTTTGATTCAATTAACTTTGTAGAATGTATTTGACTTTCATTTGATTCAAATAGCTTTGATTGAATATGTTTGACTTTCATTTGATTCAAATAGCTTTGTTTAAATGTGTTTGACTTTCATTTGATTCAATTAGCTTTGTAGAATGTATTTGACTTTCATTTGATTCAAATAGCTTTGTTTGAATGTGTTTGACTTTCATTTGATTCAATTAGCTTTGTAGAATGTATTTGACTTTCATTTGATTCAAATAGCTTTGTTTGAATGTGTATTTGACTTTCATTTGATTCAATTAGCTTTGTAGAATGTATTTGACTTTCATTTGATTTAATTAGCTTTGTAGAATGTATTTGACTTTCATTTGATTCAAATAGCTTTGTTTAAATGTGTTTGACTTTCATTTGATTCAATTAGCTTTGTATAATGTATTTGACTTTCATTTGATTCCAATAGCTTTGTTTGAATGTGTTTGACTTTCATTTGATTCAATTAGCTTTGTAGAATGTATTTGACTTTCATTTTATTCAAATAGCTTTGTTTGAATGTGTTTGACTTTCATTTGATTCAATTAGCTTTGTAGAATGTATTTGACTTCCATTTGATTCAAGTAGCTTTGTTTGAATGTGTTTGACTTTTATTTGATTCAATTAGCTTTGTAGAATGTATTTTACATTTATTTGATTTAATTAGCTTTGTAGAATGTTTTGACTTTCATTTGATTCAAATAGCTTTGTTAGAATGTGTTTGACTTTCATTTGATTCAAATAGCTTTGTTTGAATGTGTTTGACTTTCATTTGATTCAATTAGCTTTGTTGAATGTATTTGACTTTTATTTGATTCAAATAGCTTTGTTTGAATGTGTTTGACTTTCATTTGATTCCATTAGCTTTGTAGAATGTATTTGATTCTTATTTGATTTAATTTGCTTGGTTTGATGAATATTTTTGACTTTCATTTGATTCAAATAGCTTTGTAGAATGTATTTGACTTTCATTTGATTCAAATAGCTTTGTAGAATGTATTTGACTTTCATTTGATTCAAATAGCTTTGTTTGAATGTGTTTGACTTTCATTTGATTCAATTAGCTTTGTAGAATGTATTTGACTTTCATTTGATTAAATAGCTTTGTTTGAATGTGTTTGACTTTCATTTGATTCAATAGCTTTGTTTGAATGTGTTTGACTTTCATTTGATTCAATTAGCTTTGTAGAATGTATTTGACTTTCATTTGATTCAAATAGCTTTGTTTGAATGTGTTTGACTTTCATTTGATTCAATTAGCTTTGTAGAATGTATTTGACTTTCATTTGATTAATAGCTTTGTTTGAATGTATTTGACTTTCATTTGATTCAAATAGCTTTGTAGAATGTATTTGACTTTCATTTGATTCAAATAGCTTTGTTTGAATGTGTTTGACTTTCATTTGATTCAATTAGCTTTGTAGAATGTATTTGACTTTCATTTGATTCAAAGCTTTGTTTGAATGTGTTTGACTTTCATTTGATTCAATTAGCTTTGTTAAAATGTGTTTGACTTTCATTTGATTCAATTAGCTTTGTAGAATGTATTTGACTTTCATTTGATTCAATTAGCTTTGTTTGAATGTGTTTGACTTTCATTTGATTCAATTAGCTTTGTAGAATGTATTTGACTTTCATTTGATTCAATTAGCTTTGTTTGAATGTGTTTGACTTTCATTTGATTCAAATAGCTTTGTTTGAATGTGTTTGACTTTCATTTGATTCAATTAGCTTTGTAGAATGTATTTGACTTTCATTTGATTCAAATAGCTTTGTTTGAATGTGTTTGACTTTCATTTGATTCAATTAGCTTTGTAGAATGTATTTGACTTTCATTTGATTCAAATAGCTTTGTTTGAATGTGTTTGACTTTCATTTGATTCAATTAGCTTTGTAGAATGTATTTGACTTTCATTTGATTCAAATAGCTTTGTTTGAATGTGTTTGACTTCTATTTATTCAATTAGCTTTGTAGAATGTATTTGACTTTCATTTGATTCAAATAGCTTTGTTTGAATGTGTTTGACTTTCATTTGATTCAAATAGCTTTGTTTGAATGTGTTTGACTTTCATTTGATTCAATTAGCTTTGTAAAATGTATTTGACTTTCATTTGAAATAGCTTTGTTTAAATGTATTTGACTTTCATTTGATTCAAATAGCTTTGTAGAATGTATTTGACTTTCATTTGATTCAAATAGCTTTGTTTGAATGTGTTTGACTTTCATTTGATTCAATTAGCTTTGTAGAATGTATTTGACTTTCATTTGATTCAAAGCTTTGTTTGAATGTGTTTGACTTTCATTTGATTCAATTAGCTTTGTTTGAATGTGTTTGACTTTCATTTGATTCAATTAGCTTTGTAGAATGTATTTGACTTTCATTTGATTCAATTAGCTTTGTTTGAATGTGTTTGTTTTTTATTTGATTCAATTAGCTTTGTAGAATGTATTTGACTTTTCATTTGATTCAATTAGCTTTGTTTGAATGTGTTTGACTTTCATTTGATTCAAATAGCTTTGTTTGAATGTGTTTGACTTTCATTTGATTCAATTAGCTTTGTAGAATGTATTTGACTTTCATTTGATTCAAATAGCTTTGTTTGAATGTGTTTGACTTTCATTTGATTCAAATAGCTTTGTTTGAATGTGTTTGACTTTCATTTGATTCAATTAGCTTTGTAGAATGTATTTGACTTTCATTTGAAATAGCTTTGTTTGAATGTGTTTGACTTTCATTTGATTCAAATAGCTTTGTAGAATGTATTTGACTTTTATTTGATTCAATAGCTTTGTTTGAATGTGTTTGACTTTCATTTGATTCAATTAGCTTTTTAGAATGTATTTGACTTTCATTTGATTCAATTAGCTTTGTTTGAATGTATTTGACTTTCATTTGATTCAAATAGCTTTGTAGAATGTATTTGACTTTCATTTGATTCAAATAGCTTTGTTTGAATGTGTTTGACTTTCATTTGATTCAATTAGCTTTGTAGAATGTATTTGACTTTCATTTGATTCAAATAGCTTTGTTTGAATGTGTTTGACTTTCATTTGATTCAATTAGCTTTGTAGAATGTATTTGACTTTATTTGATTCAATTAGCTTTGTTTGAATGTATTTGACTTTCATTTGATTCAAATAGCTTTGTAGAATGTTTTGACTTTCATTTGATTCAATAGCTTTGTAGAATGTATTTGACTTTCATTTGATTCAAATAGCTTTGTTTGAATGTGTTTGACTTTCATTTAATTCAATTAGCTTTGTAGAATGTATTTGACTTTCATTTGATTCAATAGCTTTGTTTGAATGTGTTTGACTTTCATTTGATTCAAATAGCTTTGTTTGAATGTGTTTGACTTTCATTTGATTCAATTAGCTTTGTAGAATGTATTTGACTTTCATTTGATTCAAATAGCTTTGTTTGAATGTGTTTGACTTTCATTTGATTCAATTAGCTTTGTAGAATGTATTTGACTTTCATTTGATTCAAATAGCTTTGTTTGAATGTGTTTTGACTTTCATTTGATTCAATTAGCTTTGTAGAATGTATTTGACTTTCATTTGATTAATTAGCTTTGTTGAATGTATTTGACTTTCATTTGATTCAAATAGCTT
Organism: Chenopodium berlandieri; assembly: GCA_034703905.1. NCBI lineage: Eukaryota > Viridiplantae > Streptophyta > Magnoliopsida > Caryophyllales > Amaranthaceae > Chenopodium > Chenopodium berlandieri. The sequence continues at coordinate 55,272 of JAWIZW010000113.1, forward strand.
TGTTTGAATGTGTTTGACTTTCATTTGATTCAATTAGCTTTGTAGAATGTATTTGACTTTCATTTGATTCAATAGCTTTGTTTGAATGTATTTGACTTTCATTTGATTCAATTAGCTTTGTAGAATGTATTTGACTTTCATTTGATTCAAATAGCTTTGTTTGAATGTGTTTGACTTTCATTTGATTCAATTAGCTTTGTAGAATGTATTTGACTTTCATTTGATTCAATTAGCTTTGTTTGAATGTGTTTGACTTTCATTTGATTCAATTAGCTTTGTAGAATGTATTTGACTTTCATTTGATTCAATTAGCTTTGTTGAATGTTTTGACTTTCATTTGATTCAAATAGCTTTGTTTGAATGTGTTTGACTTTCATTTGATTCAAATAGCTTTGTTTGAATGTGTTTGACTTTCATTTGATTCAATTAGCTTTGTAGAATGTATTTGACTTTCATTTGATTCAAATAGCTTTGTTTGAATGTGTTTGACTTTCATTTGATTCAATTAGCTTTGTAGAATGTATTTGACTTTCATTTGATTCAAATAGCTTTGTTTGAATGTTTGACTTTCATTTGATTCAAATAGCTTTGTTTGAATGTGTTTGACTTTCATTTGATTCAATTAGCTTTGTAGAATGTATTTGACTTTCATTTGATTCAAATAGCTTTGTTTGAATGTGTTTGACTTTCATTTGATTCAATTAGCTTTGTAGAATGTATTTGACTTTCATTTGAAATAGCTTTGTTTGAATGTATTTGACTTTCATTTGATTCAATTAGCTTTGTAGAATGTATTTGACTTTCATTTGATTCAAATAGCTTTGTTTGAATGTGTTTGACTTTCATTTGATTCAATTAGCTTTGTAGAATGTATTTGACTTTCATTTGATTCAAAGCTTTGTTTGAATGTGTTTGACTTTCATTTGATTCAATTAGCTTTGTTAAAATGTGTTTGACTTTCATTTGATTCAATTAGCTTTGTAGAATGTATTTGACTTTCATTTGATTCAATTAGCTTTGTTTGAATGTGTTTGACTTTTATTTGATTCAATTAGCTTTGTAGAATGTATTTGACTTTCATTTGATTTAATTAGCTTTGTTTGAATGTGTTTGACTTTCATTTGATTCAAATAGCTTTGTTTGAATGTGTTTGACTTTCATTTGATTCAATTAGCTTTGTAGAATGTATTTGACTTTCATTTGATTCAAATAGCTTTGTTTGAATGTGTTTGACTTTCATTTGATTCAATTAGCTTTGTAGAATGTATTTGACTTTCATTTTATTCAATAGCTTTGTTTGAATGTGTTTGACTTTCATTTGATTCAATTAGCTTTGTAGAATGTATTTGACTTTCATTTGATTCAAATAGCTTTGTTTGAATGTGTTTGACTTCTCATTTGATTCAATAGCTTTGTAGAATGTATTTGACTTTCATTTGATTCAAATAGCTTTGTTTGAATGTGTTTGACTTTCATTTGATTCAATTAGCTTTGTTTGAATGTGTTTGACTTTCATTTGATTCAATTAGCTTTGTAGAATGTATTTGACTTTCATTTGAAATAGCTTTGTTTAAATGTATTTGACTTTCATTTGATTCAAATAGCTTTGTAGAATGTATTTGACTTTTATTTGATTCAAATAGCTTGGTTTGAATGTGTTTGACTTTCATTTGATTCAATTAGCTTTGTAGAATGTATTTGATTTTCATTTGATTCAAAAGCTTTGTTTGAATGTGTTTGACTTTCATTTGATTCAATTAGCTTTGTTTGAATGTGTTTGACTTTCATTTGATTCAATTAGCTTTGTAGAATGTATTTGACTTTCATTTGATTCAATTAGCTTTGTTTGAATGTGTTTGACTTTCATTTGATTCAATTAGCTTTGTAGAATGTATTTGACTTTCATTTGATTCAATTAGCTTTGTTTGAATGTGTTTGACTTTCATTTGATTCAAATAGCTTTGTTTGAATGTGTTTGACTTTCATTTGATTCAATTAGCTTTGTAGAATGTATTTGACTTTCATTTGATTCAAATAGCTTTGTTTGAATGTGTTTGACTTTCATTTGATTCAATTAGCTTTGTAGAATGTATTTGACTTTCATTTGATTCAAATAGCTTTGTTTGAATGTGTTTGACTTTCATTTGATTCAATTAGCTTTGTAGAATGTATTTGACTTTCATTTGATTCAAATAGCTTTGTTTGAATGTGTTTGACTTTCATTTGATTCAATTAGCTTTGTAGAATGTATTTGACTTTCATTTGATTCAATTAGCTTTGTAGAATGTATTTGACTTTCATTTGATTCAAATAGCTTTGTTTGAATGTGTTTGACTTTCATTTGATTCAATTAGCTTTGTAGAATGTATTTGACTTTCATTTGATTCAATAGCTTTGTTTGAATGTATTTGACTTTCATTTGATTCAATTAGCTTTGTAGAATGTATTTGACTTTCATTTGATTCAAATAGCTTTGTTTGAATGTGTTTGACTTTCATTTGATTCAATTAGCTTTGTAGAATGTATTTGACTTTCATTTGATTCAAATAGCTTTGTTGAATGTGTTTGACTTTCATTTGATTCAAATAGCTTTGTTTAATGTGTTTGACTTTCATTTGATTCATTAGCTTTGTAGAATGTATTTGACTTTCATTTGATTCAAATAGCTTTGTTTGAATGTGTTTGACTTTCATTTGATTCAATTAGCTTTGTAGAATGTATTTGACTTTCATTTGATTCAATTAGCTTTGTTTGAATGTGTTTGACTTTCATTTGATTCAATTAGCTTTGTAGAATGTATTTTACTTTATTTGATTTAATTAGCTTTGTAGAATGTTTTGACTTCATTTGATTCAATAGCTTTGTTTGAATGTGTTTGACTTTCATTTGATTCAATAGCTTTGTTTGAATGTGTTTGACTTTCATTTGATTCAATTAGCTTTGTTGAATGTATTTGACTTTTATTGATTCAAATAGCTTTGTTTGAATGTGTTTGACTTTCATTTGATTCAATTAGCTTTGTAGAATGTATTTGATTTTTATTGATTTAATTAGCTTTGTTTGAATGTATTGACTTTCATTTGATTCAAATAGCTTTGTAGAATGTATTTGACTTTCATTTGATTCAATAGCTTTGTAGAATGTATTTGACTTTCATTTGATTCAAATAGCTTTGTTTGAATGTGTTTGACTTTCATTTATTCAATTAGCTTTGTAGAATGTATTTGACTTTCATTTGATTCAAATAGCTTTGATTGAATGTGTTTGACTTTCATTTGATTCAATTAGCTTTGTTTGAATGTGTTTGACTTTCATTTGATTCAAATTGCTTTGAAATGTATTTGACTTTCATTTGATTCAAATAGCTTTGTTTGAATGTGTTTGACTTTCATTTGATTCAATTAGCTTTGTAGAATGTATTTGACTTTCATTTGATTCAAATAGCTTTGTTTGAATGTGTTTGACTTTCATTTGATTCAATTAGCTTTGTAGAATGTATTTGACTTTATTTGATTTAATTAGCTTTGTTGAATGTATTTGACTTTCATTTGATTCAATAGCTTTGTTAATGTGTTTGACTTTCATTTGATTCAATTAGCTTTGTTGAATGTATTTGACTTTCATTTGATTCAATAGCTTTGTTTGAATGTGTTTGACTTTCATTTGATTCAATTAGCTTTGTAGAATGTATTTGACTTTCATTTGATTCAAATAGCTTTGTTTGAATGTGTTTGACTTTCATTTGATTCAATTAGCTTTGTGAATGTATTTGACTTTCATTTGATTCAAAGCTTTGTTTGAATGTTTTGACTTTCATTTGATTCAAATAGCTTTGTTTGAATGTGTTTGACTTTCATTTGATTCAATTAGCTTTGTAGAATGTATTTGACTTTTTTTTTTTTTGAATTGATTTTTTTTTTCATTATTAAAAGCTTTGTTTGATGTGTTTGACTTTCATTTGATTCAAATAGCTTTGTTTGAATGTGTTTGACTTTCATTTGATTCATTAGCTTTGTAGAATTATTTGACTTTCATTTGATTCAAATAGCTTTGTTTGAATGTGTTTGACTTTCATTTGATTCAATTAGCTTTGTAGAATGTATTTGACTTTCATTTGATTCAAATAGCTTTGTTTGAATGTGTTTGACTTTCATTTGATTCAATTAGCTTTGTAGAATGTATTTGACTTTCATTTGATTCAATTAGCTTTGTTTGAATGTGTTTGACTTTCATTTGATTCAATTAGCTTTGTAGAATGTATTTGACTTTTATTTGATTAATTAGCTTTGTTGAATGTATTTGACTTTCATTTGATTCAATAGCTTTGTTTGAATGTGTTTGACTTTCATTTGATTCAATTAGCTTTGTAGAATGTATTTGACTTTCATTTGATTCAAATAGCTTTGTTTGAATGTGTTTGACTTTCATTTGATTCAATTAGCTTTGTTGAATGTATTTGACTTTCATTTGATTTAAAGCTTTGTTTGAATGTGTTTGACTTTCATTTGATTCATTAGCTTTGTTTGAATGTGTTTGACTTTCATTTGATTCAATTAGCTTTGTAGAATGTATTTGACTTTCATTTGATTCAAATAGCTTTGTTTGAATGTGTTTGACTTTCATTTGATTCAAATAGCTTTGTTTGAATGTGTTTGACTTTCATTTGATTCAATTAGCTTTGTAGAATGTATTTGACTTTCATTTGATTCAAGTAGCTTTGTTTGAATGTGTTTGACTTTCATTTGATTCAATTAGCTTTGTAGAATGTATTTGACTTTCATTTGATTCAATTAGCTTTGTAGAATGTTTGACTTTCATTTGATTCAAATAGCTTTGTTTTGAATGTGTTTGACTTTCATTTGATTCAATTAGCTTTGTAGAATGTATTTGACTTTTATTTGATTCAATTAGCTTTGTTTGAATGTATTTGACTTTCATTTGATTCAATAGCTTTGTTTGAATGTGTTTGACTTTCATTTGATTCAATAGCTTTGTTTGAATGTATTTGACTTTCATTTGATTCAATAGCTTTGTTTGAATGTGTTTGACTTTCATTTGATTCAATTAGCTTTGTAGAATGTATTTGACTTTCATTTGATTCAAATAGCTTTGTTTGAATGTGTTTGACTTTCATTTGATTCAATTAGCTTTGTAGAATGTATTTGACTTTTGATTTTTTTCAAATAGCTTTGTTTGAATGTGTTTGACTTTCATTTGATTCAATTAGCTTTGTAGAATGTTTTTGACTTTCATTTGATTCAAATAGCTTTGTTTGAATGTGTTTGACTTCATTTGATTCATTAGCTTTGTAGAATGTATTTGACTTTCTTTTTCAAGCTATGATCAGTAGAAGTATTTGTTTCATTTGATTCAATAGCTTTGTTTGAATGTGTTTGACTTTCATTTGATTCAATTAGCTTTGTAGAATGTATTTGACTTTCATTTGATTTAATTAGCTTTGTTTGAATGTATTTGATTCTCATTTGATTCAAATAGCTTTGTAGAATGTATTTGACTTTCATTTGATTCAAATAGCTTTGTAGAATGTATTTGACTTTCATTTGATTCAAATAGCTTTGTTTGAATGTGTTTGACTTTCATTTGATTCAAATAGCTTTGTTTGAATGTGTTTGACTTTCATTTGATTCAATTAGCTTTGTAGAATGTATTTGACTTTCATTTGATTCAAATAGCTTTGTTTGAATGTATTTGACTTTCATTGATTCAAATAGCTTTGTTTGAATGTGTTTGACTTTCATTTGATTCAATTAGCTTTGTAGAATGTATTTGACTTTCATTTGATTCAATTAGCTTTGTTTGAATGTGTTTGACTTTCATTTGATTCAATTAGCTTTGTAGAATGTATTTGACTTTCATTTGATTCAAATAGCTTTGTTTGAATGTGTTTGACTTTCATTTGATTCAATTAGCTTTGTAGAATGTATTTGACTTTTATTTGATTCAATTAGCTTTGTTTGAATGTATTTGACTTTCATTTGATTCAAATAGCTTTGTTTGAATGTGTTTGACTTTCATTTGATTCAATTAGCTTTGTTTGAATGTATTTGACTTTCATTTGATTCAATAGCTTTGTTTGAATGTGTTTGACTTTCATTTGATTCAATTAGCTTTGTAGAATGTATTTGACTTTCATTTGATTCAAATAGCTTTGTTTGAATGTGTTTGACTTTCATTTGATTCAATTAGCTTTGTAGAATGTATTTGACTTTCATTTGATTCAATAGCTTTGTTTGAATGTGTTTGACTTTCATTTGATTCAATTAGCTTTGTAGAATGTATTTGACTTTCATTTGATTCAATTAGCTTTGTTTGAATGTGTTTGACTTTCATTTGATTCAATAGCTTTGTTTGAATGTGTTTGACTTTCATTTGATTCAATTAGCTTTGTAGAATGTATTTGACTTTCATTTGATTCAATAGCTTTGTTTGAATGTGTTTGACTTTCATTTGATTCAAATAGCTTTGTTTGAATGTGTTTGACTTTCATTTGATTCAATTAGCTTTGTAGAATGTATTTGACTTTCATTTGATTCAAATAGCTTTGTTTGAATGTGTTTGACTTTCATTTGATTCAAATAGCTTTGTTTGAATGTGTTTGACTTTCATTTGATTCAATTAGCTTTGTAGAATGTATTTGACTTTCATTTGATTCAAGTAGCTTTGTTTGAATGTGTTTGACTTTCATTTGATTCAATTAGCTTTGTAGAATGTATTTGACTTTCATTTGATTCAAATAGCTTTGTTTGAATGTGTTTGACTTTCATTTGATTCAATTAGCTTTGTAGAATGTATTTGACTTTCATTTGATTCAATTAGCTTTGTTTGAATGTGTTTGACTTTCATTTGATTCAATAGCTTTGTAGAATGTATTTGACTTTTTTTTGATTCAATTAGCTTTGGTTGAATGTATTTGACTCTCATTTGATTCAAATAGCTTTGTTTGAATGTGTTTGACTTTCATTTGATTCAATTAGCTTTGTAGAATGTATTTGACTTTCATTTGATTCAAATAGCTTTGTTTGAATGTGTTTGACTTTCATTTGATTCAATTAGCTTTGTTGAATGTATTTGACTTGTCATTTCATTTCAAAGCTTTGTTTGAATGTGTTTGACTTTCATTTGATTCAATTAGCTTTGTTTGAATTGTTTTGACTTTCATTTGATTCAAATTAGCTTTGTAGAATGTGATTTGACTTTCATTTGATTCAAATAGCTTTGTTTGAATGTGTTTGACTTTCATTTGATTCAAATAGCTTTGTTTGAATGTGTTTGACTTTCATTTGATTCAATAGCTTTGTAGAATGTATTTGACTTTCATTTGATTCAAATAGCTTTGTTTGAATGTGTTTGACTTTCATTTGATTCAATTAGCTTTGTAGAATGTATTTGACTTTCATTTGATTCAATTAGCTTTGTAGAATGTATTTGACTTTCATTTGATTCAATAGCTTTGTTTGAATGTGTTTGACTTTCATTTGATTCAATTAGCTTTGTAGAATGTATTTGACTTTCATTTGATTCAAATAGCTTTGTTTGAATGTGTTTGACTTTCATTTGATTCAATTAGCTTTGTTTGAATGTATTTGACTTTCATTTGATTCAAATAGCTTTGTTGAATGTGTTTGACTTTCATTTGATTCAATTAGCTTTGTAGAATGTTTTGACTTTCATTTGATTCAAATAGCTTTGTTTGAATGTGTTTGACTTTCATTTGATTCAATTAGCTTTGTAGAATGTATTTGACTTTCATTTGATTCAAATAGCTTTGTTTGAATGTGTTTGACTTTCATTTGATTCAATAGCTTTGTAGAATGTATTTGACTTTCATTTGATTCAAATAGCTTTGTTTGAATGTGTTTGACTTTCATTTGATTCAATTAGCTTTGTAGAATGTATTTGACTTTCATTTGATTCAATAGCTTTGTTTGAATGTTTGACTTTCATTTGATTCAATTAGCTTTGTAGAATGTATTTGACTTTCATTTGATTCAATTAGCTTTGTTTGAATGTATTTGATTTTCATTTGATTCAAATAGCTTTGTAGAATGTATTTGACTTTCATTTGATTCAAATAGCTTTGTAGAATGTATTTGACTTTCATTTGATTCAATAGCTTTGTTTGAATGTGTTTGACTTTCATTTGATTCAAATAGCTTTGTTTGAATGTGTTTGACTTTCATTTGATTCAATTAGCTTTGTAGAATGTATTTGACTTTCATTTGATTCAAATAGCTTTGTTTGAATGTATTTGACTTTCATTTGATTCAATAGCTTTGTTGAATGTGTTTGACTTTCATTTGATTCAATTAGCTTTGTAGAATGTATTTGACTTTTCATTGATTCATTAGCTTTGTTTGAATGTGTTTGACTTTCATTTGATTCATTAGCTTTGTAGAATGTATTTGACTTTCATTTGATTCAAATAGCTTTGTTTGAATGTGTTTGACTTTCATTTGATTCAATTAGCTTTGTAGAATGTATTTGACTTTCATTTGATTAATTAGCTTTGTTGAATGTATTTGACTTTCATTTGATTCAAATAGCTTTGTTTGAATGTGTTTGACTTTCATTTGATTCAATTAGCTTTGTTTGAATGTATTTGACTTTCATTTGATTCAAATAGCTTTGTTTGAATGTGTTTGACTTTCATTTGATTCAATTAGCTTTGTAGAATGTATTTGACTTTCATTTGATTCAAATAGCTTTGTTTGAATGTGTTTGACTTTCATTTGATTCAATTAGCTTTGTAGAATGTATTTGACTTTCATTTGATTCAATAGCTTTGTTTGAATGTGTTTGACTTTCATTTGATTCAATTAGCTTTGTAGAATGTATTTGACTTTCATTTGATTCAAATAGCTTTGTTTGAATGTGTTTGACTTTCATTTGATTCAATTAGCTTTGTAGAATGTATTTTACTTTTATTTGATTCAATTAGCTTTTAGAATGTATTGACTTTCATTTGATTCAAATAGCTTTGTTTGAATGTGTTTGACTTTCATTTGATTCAAATAGCTTTGTTTGAATGTGTTTGACTTTCATTTGATTCAATTAGCTTTGTTGAATGTATTTGACTTTCATTTGATTCAAATAGCTTTGTTTGAATGTGTTTGACTTTCATTTGATTCAATTAGCTTTGTAGAATGTATTTGATTCTTATTTGATTAATTAGCTTTGTTTGAATGTATTTGACTTTCATTTGATTCAAATAGCTTTGTAGAATGTATTTGACTTTCATTTGATTCAAATAGCTTTGTAGAATGTATTTGACTTTCATTTGATTCAAATAGCTTTGTTTGAATGTGTTTGACTTTCATTTGATTCAATTAGCTTTGTAGAATGTATTTGACTTTCATTTGATTCAAATAGCTTTGTTTGAATGTGTTTGACTTCATTTGATTCAAATAGCTTTGTTTGAATGTGTTTGACTTTCATTTGATTCAATTAGCTTTGTAGAATGTATTTGACTTTCATTTGATTCAAATAGCTTTGTTTGAATGTGTTTGACTTTCATTTGATTCAATTAGCTTTGTAGAATGTATTTGACTTTCATTTGATTCAATAGCTTTGTTTGAATGTATTTGACTTTCATTTGATTCAATTAGCTTTGTAGAATGTATTACTTTTATTTCATTTAATTTGCTTTGTTTGAATGTATTTGTTTCTCATTTGATTCAAATAGCTTTGTAGAATGTATTTGACTTTCATTTGATTCAATAGCTTTGTAGAATGTATTTGACTTTCATTTGATTCAAATAGCTTTGTTTGAATGTGTTTGACTTTCATTTGATTCAAATAGCTTTGTTTGAATGTGTTTGACTTTCATTTGATTCAATTAGCTTTGTAGAATGTATTTGACTTTCATTTGATTCAAATAGCTTTGTTTGAATGTGTTTGACTTTCATTTGATTCAATTAGCTTTGTAGAATGTATTTGATTTTATTTGATTTTTTAGCTTTGTTTGAATGTATTTGACTCTCATTTGATTCAAATAGCTTTGTTTGAATGTGTTTGACTTTCATTTGATTCAATTAGCTTTGTAGAATGTATTTGACTTTCATTTGATTCAAATAGCTTTGTTTGAATGTGTTTGACTTTCATTTGATTCAATTAGCTTTGTAGAATGTATTTGACTTTCATTTGATTCAATTAGCTTTGTTTAATGTGTTTTGACTTTCATTTGATTCAATTAGCTTTGTAGAATGTATTTGACTTTCATTTGATTCATTAGCTTTGTAGAATGTATTTGACTTTCATTTGATTCAAATAGCTTTGTTTGAATGTGTTTGACTTTCATTTGATTCAAATAGCTTTGTTTGAATGTGTTTGACTTTCATTTGATTCAATTAGCTTTGTAGAATGTATTTGACTTTCATTTGATTCAATTAGCTTTGTTTGAATGTATTTGACTTTCATTTGATTCAAATAGCTTTGTTTGAATGTGTTTGACTTTCATTTGATTCAATAGCTTTGTAGAATGTATTTGACTTTCATTTGATTCAATAGCTTTGTTTGAATGTGTTTGACTTTCATTTGATTCAATTAGCTTTGTAGAATGTATTTGACTTTCATTTGATATTTGCTTTGTTTGAATGTATTTGACTTCTCATTTGATTCAAATAGCTTTGTAGAATGTATTTGACTTTCATTTGATTCAATAGCTTTGTTTGAATGTGTTTGACTTTCATTTGATTCAATAGCTTTGTTTGAATGTGTTTGACTTTCATTTGATTCAATTAGCTTTGTAGAATGTATTTGACTTTCATTTGATTCAAATAGCTTTGTTTGAATGTGTTTGACTTTCATTTGATTCAATTAGCTTTGTAGAATGTATTTGACTTTCATTTGATTCAATTAGCTTTGTAGAATGTATTTGACTCATTTGATTCAAATAGCTTTGTTTGAATGTGTTTGACTTTCATTTGATTCAAAGCTTTGTAGAATGTATTTGACTTTCATTTGATTCAAATAGCTTTGTTTGAATGTGTTTGACTTTCATTTGATTCAATAGCTTTGTTTAATGTATTTGACTTTCATTTGATTCATTAGCTTTGTAGAATGTATTTGACTCTCATTTGATTCAAATAGCTTTGTTTGAATGTGTTTGACTTTCATTTGATTCAATTAGCTTTGTAGAATGTATTTGACTTTCATTTGATTCAATAGCTTTGTTTGAATGTGTTTGACTTTCATTTGATTCAATTAGCTTTGTTTGAATGTGTTTGACTTTCATTTGATTCAATTAGCTTTGTTGAATGTATTTGACTTTCATTTGATTCAATAGCTTTGTTTGAATGTGTTTGACTTTCATTTGATTCAATTAGCTTTGTAGAATGTATTTGACTTTATTTGATTCAATTAGCTTTGTTTGAATGTGTTTGACTTTCATTTGATTCAAATAGCTTTGTAGAATGTATTTGACTTTCATTTGATTCAAATAGCTTTGTAGAATGTATTTGACTTTCATTTGATTCAAATAGCTTTGTTTGAATGTGTTTGACTTTCATTTGATTCAATTAGCTTTGTAGAATGTATTTGACTTTCATTTGATTCAAATAGCTTTGTTTGAATGTGTTTGACTTTCATTTGATTCAATTAGCTTTGTTTGAATGTGTTTGACTTTCATTTGATTCAATTAGCTTTGTTTGAATGTGTTTGACTTTCATTTGATTCAATTAGCTTTGTAGAATGTATTTGACTTTCATTTGATTCAATAGCTTTGTTTGAATGTGTTTGACTTTCATTTGATTCAATTAGCTTTGTAGAATGTATTTGACTTTTATTTGATTCAATTAGCTTTGTTGAATGTATTTGACTTTCATTTGATAAATAGCTTTGTTTGAATGTGTTTGACTTTCATTTGATTCAAATAGCTTTGTAGAATGTATTTGACTTTCATTTGATTCAAATAGCTTTGTTTGAATGTGTTTGACTTTTTTTTGATTCAATTAGCTTTGTAGAATGTATTTGACTTTCATTTGATTTAATTTGCTTTGTTTGAATGTGTTTGTTTTCATTTGATTCAAATAGCTTTGTAGAATGTATTTGACTTTCATTTGATTCAAATAGCTTTGTTTGAATGTGTTTGACTTTCATTTGATTCAAATAGCTTTGTTTGAATGTGTTTGACTTTCATTTGATTCAATTAGCTTTGTAGAATGTATTTGACTTTCATTTGATTCAAATAGCTTTGTTTGAATGTGTTTGACTTTCATTTGATTCAATTAGCTTTGTAGAATGTATTTGATTTCTTATTTGATTCAATTAGCTTTGTAGAATGTATTTGACTTCTCATTTGATTCAAATAGCTTTGTTTGAATGTGTTTGACTTTCATTTGATTCAATTAGCTTTGTAGAATGTATTTGACTTTCATTTGATTCAAATAGCTTTGTTTGAATATGTTTGACTTTCATTTGATTCAAATAGCTTTGTTTAAATGTGTTTGACTTTCATTTGATTCAATTAGCTTTGTAGAATGTATTTGACTCTCATTTGATTCAATAGCTTTGTTTGAATGTGTTTGACTTTCATTTGATTCAATTAGCTTTGTAGAATGTATTTGACTTTCATTTGATTCAATAGCTTTGTTTGAATATGTTTGACTTTCATTGATTCAATTAGCTTTGTAGAATGTATTTGACTTTTATTTGATTTAATTAGCTTTGTTTGAATGTATTTGACTCTCATTTGATTCAAATAGCTTTGTTTGAATGTGTTTGACTTTCATTTGATTCAATTAGCTTTGTAGAATGTATTTGACTTTCATTTGATTCAAATAGCTTTGTTTGAATGTGTTTGACTTTCATTTGATTCAATTAGCTTTGTTGAATGTATTTGACTTTCATTTGATTCAAAGCTTTGTTTGAATGTGTTTGACTTTCATTTGATTCAATTAGCTTTGTTTAAATGTGTTTGACTTTCATTTGATTCAATTAGCTTTGTAGAATGTATTTGACTTTCATTTGATTCAAATAGCTTTGTTTGAATGTGTTTGACTTTCATTTGATTCAAATAGCTTTGTTTGAATGTGTTTGACTTTCATTTGATTCAATTAGCTTTGTAGAATGTATTTGACTTTCATTTGATTCAAATAGCTTTGTTTGAATGTGTTTGACTTTCATTTGATTCAATTAGCTTTGTAGAATGTATTTGACTTTCATTTGATTCAAATAGCTTTGTTTGAATGTGTTTGACTTTATTTGATTCAATTAGCTTTGTAGAATGTATTTGACTTTTATTTGATTCAATAGCTTTGTTTGAATGTATTTGACTCTCATTTGATTCAAATAGCTTTGTTTGAATGTGTTTGACTTTCATTTGATTCAATTAGCTTTGTAGAATGTATTTGACTTTCATTTGATTCAAATAGCTTTGTTTGAATGTGTTTGACTTTCATTTGATTCAATTAGCTTTGTAGAATGTATTTGACTTTTATTTTATTCAAATAGCTTTGTTTGAATGTGTTTGACTTTCATTTGATTCAATTAGCTTTGTAGAATGTATTTGACTTTCATTTGATTCAATAGCTTTGTTTGAATGTGTTTGACTTTCATTTGATTCAATTAGCTTTGTAGAATGTATTTGACTTTCATTTGATTCAAATAACTTTGTTTGAATGTGTTTGACTTTCATTTGATTCAATTAGCTTTGTAGAATGTATTTGACTTTCATTTTATTCAAATAGCTTTGTTTGAATGTGTTTGACTTTCATTTATTCAATTAGCTTTGTAGAATGTATTTGACTTTCATTTGAAATAGCTTTGTTTGAATGTATTTGACTTTCATTTGATTCAAATAGCTTTGTAGAATGTATTTGACTTTATTTTAATTCAATAGCTTTGTTTGAATGTATTTGACTTTCATTTGATTCAATTAGCTTTGTAGAATGTATTTGACTTTATTTTCATTAATTTGCTTTGTTTGAATGTATTTGTTTCTCATTTGATTCAAATAACTTTGTAGAATGTATTTGACTTTCATTTGATTCAAATAGCTTTGTTTGAATGTGTTTGACTTTCATTTGATTCAATTAGCTTTGTAGAATGTATTTGACTTTTATTTCATTCAAATAGCTTTGTTTGAATGTGTTTGACTTTCATTTGATTCAATTAGCTTTGTAGAATGTATTTTACTTTTATTTGATTTAATTAGCTTTGTAGAATGTATTTGACTCTCATTTGATTCAATAGCTTTGTTTGAATGTGTTTGACTTTCATTTGATTCAACTTTGTAGAATGTATTTGACTTTCATTTGATTCAAATAGCTTTGATTGAATGTGTTTGACTTTCATTTGATTCAAATAGCTTTGTTTAAATGTGTTTGACTTTCATTTGATTTCATTATTCAATTAGCTTGTAGAATGTATTTGACTTTCATTTGATTCAAATAGCTTTGTTTTTTGAATTGTTTGACTTTCTTTTGATTCAATTAGCTTTGTAGAATGTATTTGACTTCATTTGATTCAATTAGCTTTGTTTGAATGTGTTTGACTTTTTGATTCAATTAGCTTTGTTTGAATGTGTTTGACTTTCATTTGATTCAATTAGCTTTGTTGAATGTATTTGACTTTTATTTCATTCAAATAGCTTTGTTTGAATGTGTTTAACTTTCATTTGATTCAATTAGCTTTGTAGAATGTATTTGATTCTTATTTGATTTAATTTGCTTTGTTTGAATGTATTTGACTCTCATTTGATTCAAATACCTTTGTAGAATGTATTTGACTTTCATTTGATTCAAATACTTTGTAGAATGTATTTGACTTTCATTTGATTCAAATAGCTTTGTTTGAATGTGTTTGACTTTCTTTTAATTCAATTAGCTTTGTAGAATGTATTTGACTTTCATTTGATTCAAATAGCTTTGTTTGAATATGTTTGACTTTCATTTGATTCAAATAGCTTTGTTTGAATGTGTTTGACTTTCATTTGATTCAATTAGCTTTGTAGAATGTATTTGACTCTCATTTGATTCAAATAGCTTTGTTTGAATGTGTTTGACTTTCATTTGATTCAATTAGCTTTGTAGAATGTATTTGACTTTCATTTGATTCAAGTAGCTTTGTTTGAATGTGTTTGACTTTCATTTGATTCAATTAGCTTTGTAGAATGTATTTGACTTTTATTTGATTTAATTAGCTTTGTAGAATGTATTTGACTTTCATTTGATTCAAATAGCTTTGTTTGAATGTGTTTGACTTTCATTTGATTCAAATAGCTTTGTAGAATGTATTTGACTTTCATTTGATTCAAATAGCTTTGTTTGAATGTGTTTGACTTTCATTTGATTCAATTAGCTTGTTTGAATGTGTTTGACTTTCATTTGATTCATTAGCTTTGTAGAATGTTTTGACTTTCATTTGATTCAAATAGCTTTGTTTGAATGTGTTTGACTTTCATTTGATTCAATTAGCTTTGTAGAATGTATTTGACTTTCATTTGATTCCAATAGCTTTGTTTGAATGTATTTGACTTTCATTTGATTCAATTAGCTTTGTAGAATGTATTTGACTTTCATTTGATTCAAATAGCTTTGTTTGAATGTGTTTGACTTTCATTTGATTCAATAGCTTTGTAGAATGTATTTGACTTTTATTTGATTTAATTCTTTGTTTGAATGTATTTGTTTCTCATTTGATTCAATAGCTTTGTAGAATGTATTTGACTTTCATTTGATTCAAATAGCTTTGTTTGAATGTGTTTGACTTTCATTTGATTCAATTAGCTTTGTAGAATGTATTTGACTTTCATTTGATTCAAATAGCTTTGTTTGAATGTGTTTGACTTTCATTTGATTCAATTAGCTTTGTAGAATGTATTTGACTTTCATTTGATTCAATTAGCTTTGTTTGAATGTGTTTGACTTTCATTTGATTCAAATAGCTTTGTAGAATGTATTTGACTTTCATTTGATTCAATCTTTGTAGAATGTATTTGACTTTCATTTGATTCAAATAGCTTTGTTTGAATGTGTTTGACTTTCATTTGATTCAATTAGCTTTGTAGAATGTATTTGACTTTCATTTGATTCAAATAGCTTTGTTTGAATATGTTTTTTGACTTTCATTTGATTCAAATAGCTTTGTTTAAATGTGTTTGACTTTCATTTGATTCAATTAGCTTTGTAGAATGTATTTGACTTTCATTTGATTCAAATAGCTTTGTTTGAATGTGTTTGACTTTCATTTGATTCAATTAGCTTTGTTTGAATGTATTTGACTTTCATTTGATTCAATTAGCTTTGTTTGAATGTGTATTTGACTTTCATTTGATTCAATTAGCTTTGTAGAATGTATTTGACTTTCATTTGATTCAATTAGCTTTGTAGAATGTATTTGACTTTCATTTGATTCAAATAGCTTTGTTTGAATGTGTTTGACTTTCATTTGATTCAATTAGCTTTGTAGAATGTATTTGACTTTCATTTGATTCCAATAGCTTTGTTTGAATGTGTTTGACTTTCATTTGATTCAATTAGCTTTGTAGAATGTATTTGACTTTCATTTGATTCAATAGCTTTGTTTGAATGTGTTTGACTTTCATTTGATTCAATAGCTTTGTAGAATGTATTTGACTTTCATTTGATTCAATTAGCTTTGTTTGAATGTGTTTGACTTTCATTTGATTCAATTAGCTTTGTAGAATGTATTTGACTTTCATTTGATTCAATTAGCTTTGTAGAATGTATTTGACTTTCATTTGATTCAAATAGCTTTGTTTGAATGTGTTTGACTTTCATTTGATTCAAATAGCTTTGTTTGAATGTGTTTGACTTTCATTTGATTCAATTAGCTTTGTTGAATGTATTTGACTTTCATTTGATTCAAATAGCTTTGTTTGAATGTGTTTGACTTTCATTTGATTCAATTAGCTTTGTAGAATGTATTTGATTTTATTTGATTAATTTGCTTTGTTTGAATGTGTTTGACTTTCATTTGATTCAAATAGCTTTGTAGAATGTATTTGACTTTCATTTGATTCAAATAGCTTTGTAGAATGTATTTGACTTTCATTTGATTCAAATAGCTTTGTTTGAATGTGTTTGACTTTCATTTGATTCAATTAGCTTTGTAGAATGTATTTGACTTTCATTTGATTCAATAGCTTTGTTTGAATGTGTTTGACTTTCATTTGATTCAATAGCTTTGTTTGAATGTGTTTGACTTTCATTTGATTCAATTAGCTTTGTAGAATGTATTTGACTTTCATTTGATTCAAATAGCTTTGTTTGAATGTGTTTGACTTTCATTTGATTCAATTAGCTTTGTAGAATGTATTTGACTTTCATTTGAAATAGCTTTGTTTGAATGTATTTGACTTTCATTTGATTCAAATAGCTTTGTAGAATGTATTTGACTTTCATTTGATTCAATAGCTTTGTTTGAATGTGTTTGACTTTCATTTGATTCAATTAGCTTTGTAGAATGTATTTGACTTTCATTTGATTCAAAGCTTTGTTTGAATGTGTTTGACTTTCATTTGATTCAATAGCTTTGTTAAATGTGTTTGACTTTCATTTGATTCAATTAGCTTTGTAGAATGTATTTGACTTTCATTTGATTCAATTAGCTTTGTTTGAATGTGTTTTGTTTTTCATTTGATTCAATTAGCTTTGTAGAATGTATTTGACTTTCATTTGATTAATTAGCTTTGTTTGAATGTGTTTGACTTTCATTTGATTCAAATAGCTTTGTTTGAATGTGTTTGACTTTCATTTGATTCAATTAGCTTTGTAGAATGTATTTGACTTTCATTTGATTCAAATAGCTTTGTTTGAATGTGTTTGACTTTCATTTGATTCAATTAGCTTTGTAGAATGTATTTGACTTTCATTTGATTCAAATAGCTTTGTTTGAATGTGTTTGACTTTCATTTGATTCAATTAGCTTTGTAGAATGTATTTGACTTTCATTTGATTCAAATAGCTTTGTTTGAATGTGTTTGACTTTCATTTGATTCAAATAGCTTTGTTTGAATGTGTTTGACTTTCATTTGATTCAATTAGCTTTGTAGAATGTATTTGACTTTCATTCAAATAGCTTTGTTTAAATGTATTTGACTTTCATTTGATTCAATAGCTTTGTAGAATGTATTTGACTTTCATTTGATTCAAATAGCTTTGTTTGAATGTGTTTGACTTTCATTTGATTCAATTAGCTTTGTAGAATGTATTTGACTTTCATTTGATTCAAAGCTTTGTTTGAATGTGTTTGACTTTCATTTGATTCAATTAGCTTTGTTTAAAATGTGTTTGACTTTCATTTATTCAATTAGCTTTGTAGAATGTATTTGACTTCATTTGATTCAATTAGCTTTGTTTGAATGTGTTTGACTTTCATTTGATTCAATTAGCTTTGTAGAATGTATTTGACTTTTATTTGATTTAATTAGCTTTGTTTGAATGTGTTTGACTTTCATTGATTCAATAGCTTTGTTTGTTGTGTTTGACTTTCATTTGATTCAATTAGCTTTGTAGAATGTATTTGACTTTCATTTGATTCAAATAGCTTTGTTTGAATGTGTTTGACTTTCATTTGATTCAATTAGCTTTGTAGAATGTATTTGACTTTCATTTGATTCAATTAGCTTTGTTTGAATGTGTTTGACTTTCATTTGATTCAATTAGCTTTGTAGAATGTGTTTGACTTTCATTTGATTCAATTAGCTTTGTTTGAATGTGTTTGACTTTCATTTGATTCAATTAGCTTTGTAGAATGTATTGACTTTCATTTGATTCAAATAGCTTTGTTTGAATGTGTTTGACTTTCATTTGATTCAAATAGCTTTGTTTGAATGTGTTTGACTTTCATTTGATTCAATTAGCTTTGTAGAATGTATTTGACTTTCATTTGAAATAGCTTTGTTTAAATGTATTTGACTTTCATTTGATTCAAATAGCTTTGTAGAATGTATTTGACTTTCATTTGATTCAAATAGCTTTGTTGAATGTGTTTGACTTTCATTTGATTCAATTAGCTTTGTAGAATGTATTTGACTTTTATTTGATTCAATTAGCTTTGTTTGATGTATTTGATTTTCATTTGATTCAAATAGCTTTGTAGAATGTATTTGACTTTCATTTGATTCAAATAGCTTTGTTTGAATGTGTTTGACTTTCATTTGATTCAATTAGCTTTGTAGAATGTATTTGACTTTATTTGATTCAAATAGCTTTGTTTGAATGTGTTTGACTTTCATTTGATTCAATTAGCTTTGTAGAATGTATTTGACTTATTTGATTTAATTGCTTTGTTTGAATGTATTTGACTCTCATTTGATTCAAATAGCTTTGTAGAATGTATTTGACTTTCATTTGATTCAAATAGCTTTGTAGAATGTATTTGACTTTCATTTGATTCAAATAGCTTTGTTTGAATGTGTTTGACTTTCTTTTATTCAATTAGCTTTGTAGAATGTATTTGACTTTCATTTGATTCAAATAGCTTTGTTTGAATGTGTTTGACTTTCATTTGATTCAAATAGCTTTGTTTAAATGTGTTTGACTTTCATTTGATTCAATTAGCTTTGTAGAATGTATTTGACTCTCATTTGATTCAAATAGCTTTGTTTGAATGTGTTTGACTTTCATTTGATTCAATTAGCTTTGTAGAATGTATTTGACTTTCATTTGATTCAATAGCTTTGTTTGAATATGTTTTGACTTTCATTTGATTCAATTAGCTTTGTAGAATGTATTTGACTTTCATTTGATTTAATTAGCTTTGTAGAATGTATTTGACTTTCATTTGATTCAAATAGCTTTGTTTGAATGTGTTTGACTTTCATTTGATTCATTAGCTTTGTAGAATGTATTTGACTTTCATTTGATTCAATAGCTTTGTTTGAATGTGTTTGACTTTCATTTGATTCAATTAGCTTTGTAGAATGTATTTGACTTTCATTTGATTCAAATAGCTTTGTTTGAATGTGTTTGACTTTCATTTGATTCAATTAGCTTTGTAGAATGTATTTGACTTTCATTTGATTCAAATAGCTTTGTTTTGAATATGTTTTTTTGACTTTTATTTGATTCAATTAGCTTTGTAGAATGTATTTGACTTTCTTTGATTTAATTAGCTTTGTAGAATGTTTTGACTTTCATTTGATTCAAATAGCTTTGTTTGAATGTGTTTGACTTTCATTTGATTCAAATAGCTTTGTTTGAATGTGTTTGACTTTCATTTGATTCAATTAGCTTTGTAGAATGTATTTGACTTTCATTTGATTCAAATAGCTTTGTTTGAATGTGTTTGACTTTCATTTGATTCAATTAGCTTTGTAGAATGTATTTGATTTTATTTGATTTAATTTTGCTTTGTTGAATGTATTTGACTTTCATTTGATTCAAATAGCTTTGTAGAATGTATTTGACTTTCATTTGATTCAAATAGCTTTGTAGAATGTATTTGACTTTCATTTGATTCAAATAGCTTTGTTTGAATGTGTTTGACTTTCTTTTGATTCAATTAGCTTTGTAGAATGTATTTGACTTTCATTTGATTCAATAGCTTTGTTTGAATGTGTTTGACTTTCATTTGATTCAAATAGCTTTGTTTGAATGTGTTTGACTTTCATTTGATTCAATTAGCTTTGTAGAATGATTTGACTTTCATTTATTCAAATAGCTTTGTTTGAATGTTTTGACTTTCATTTGATTCAATTAGCTTTGTAGAATGTATTTGACTTTCATTTGATTCAATAGCTTTGTTTGAATGTGTTTGACTTTCATTTGATTCAATTAGCTTTGTAGAATGTATTTGACTTTCATTTGATTCAATTAGCTTTGTTTGAATGTGTTTGACTTTCATTTGATTCAATTAGCTTTGTAGAATGTATTTGACTTTCATTTGATTCAAAGCTTTGTTTGAATGTGTTTGACTTTCATTTGATTCAATTAGCTTTGTTTGAATGTGTTTGACTTTCATTTGATTCAATTAGCTTTGTAGAATGTATTTGACTTTCATTTGATTCAATTAGCTTTGTTTGAATGTGTTTGACTTTCATTTGATTCAATTAGCTTTGTAGAATGTATTGACTTTCATTTGATTCAATTAGCTTTGGTTGAATGTGTTTGACTTTCATTTGATTCAAATAGCTTTGTTTGAATGTGTTTGACTTTCATTTGATTCAATTAGCTTTGTAGAATGTATTTGACTTTCATTTGATTCAATAGCTTTGTTTGAATGTATTTGACTTTCATTTGATTCAATTAGCTTTGTTAGAATGTGTTTGACTTTCATTTTATTCAAATAGCTTTGTTTGAATGTGTTTTGACTTTCATTTGATTCAATTAGCTTTGTAGAATGTATTTGACTTTCATTTGATTCAAATAGCTTTGTTTGAATGTGTTTGACTTTATTTGATTCAATTAGCTTTGTAGAAATGTATTTGACTTTCATTTGATTCAAATAGCTTTGTTTGAATGGTTTGACTTTCATTTGATTCAAATAGCTTTGTTTGAATGTGTTTGACTTTCATTTGATTCAATTAGCTTTGTAGAATGTATTTGACTTTCATTTGAAATAGCTTTGTTTGAATGTGTTTGACTTTTTTTTTTTTTTTGGAAA
>JAWIZW010000114.1:0-76704 GCA_034703905.1 Chenopodium berlandieri
TTTGACTTTCATTTGATTCAATTAGCTTTGTTGAATGCATTTGACTTCATTTGATTCAAAAAGCTTTGTTTGAATGTGTTTGAATTTTATTTGATTCAATTAGCTTTGTTTGTAATGTGTTTGACTTTCATTTGATTCAAATAGTTTTGTTTGAATTGTTTTTGACTTTCATTTGATTCAATTAGATTTTTTAGATGTTTTTTAATTTGATTTGATTCAATTAGCTTTGTTGAATGCATTTGACTTTCATTGGATTCAAAAAGCTTTGTTTGAATGTGTTTGACTTCATTTGATTCAATTAGCTTTGTTTTTATGTGTTTGACTTTTATTTGATTCAATTAGCTTTGTAGAATGCATTGACTTTCATTTGATTCAATTAGTTTTGTAGAATGTGTTGACTTTCATTTGATTTAATTTGACTTTTAGATGTTTTTTAATTTCATTTGATTCAATTAGCTTTGTTGAATGCTTTGGCTTTCATTTGATTCCAAAAACTATGTTTGAATGTGTTTGACTTACGTTTGATTCAATTAGGTTTGTTTGAATATGTTTGACTTTCATTTGATTCAATTAGTTTTGTAGAATGCATTTGACCTTCATTTCATTCAAAAAGCTCTTTTTGAATGTGTTTGATTTTCATTTGATTCAATTAGCTCTGTTTGAATGAGTTTAACTTTCGTTTGATTCTATTAGGTTTGTTTGAATGTGTTTGACTTTCATTTGATTCTAATAGTTTTGTTTGAATGTGTTTGTCTTTTATTTGATTTAAATAGATTTTTTTAGATGTTTTTAACTTTCATTTTATTCAATTAGCTTTGTTGAATGCATTTGACTTTCATTTGATTCAAAAAGCTTTGTTTGAATGTGTTTTAATTTCATTTGATTCAATTAACTTTGTTTGTATGTGTTTGACTTTCATTTGATTCAAATAGTTTTGTTTGAATGTGTTTGACTTTCATTTGATTTTATTAGATTTTTTTAGATGTTTTTTAATTTAATTTGATTCAATTAGCTTTGTTGAATGCATTTGGCTTTCATTTGATTCCAAAAACTATGTTTGAATGTGTTTGACTTACGTTTGATTCAATTAGGTTTGTTTCAATATGTTTGACTTTCATTTGATTCAATTAGCTTTGTTGAATGCATTTGACTTTCATTTGATTCTAAAAGCTTTGTTTGAATGTGTTTGAATTTCATTTGATTCAATTAACTTTGTTTGAATGTGTTTGACTTTCATTTGATTCAATTAGCTTTGTTTGTATGTGTTTGACTATCATTTGATTTAATTAGCTTTGTAGAATGCATTTGACTTTCATTCGATTCAAATAGTTTTGTTTGAATGTGTTTGATTTTCATTTGATCTAATTAGATTTTTTTAGATGTTTTTTAATTTCATTTGATTCAATTAGCTTTGTTGAATGCATTTGACTTTCATTGGATTCAAAAAGCTATGTTTGAATGTGTTTGACTTACGTTGGGTTTAATTAGCTTTGTTTTTATGTGTTTGACTTTCATTTGATTCAATTAGCTTTGTAGAATGCATTTGACTTTCATTTGATTCAATTAGCTTTGTAGAATGCATTTGACTTTCATTTGATTCAAATAGTTTTGTTTGAATGTGTTTGACTTTCATTTGATTGAATTAGATTTTCTTAGATGTTTTTGAATTTCATTTGATTCAATTAGCTTTGTTGAATGCATTTGGCTTTCAGTTGATTCCAAAAACTATATTTGAATGTGATTTACTTACGTTTGATTCAATGAGCTTTGTTTGAATGTGTTTGACTTTCATTTTATTTAATTAGCTTTGGAGAATGCATTTGACCTTCATTTGATTCAAAAAGCTCTTTTTGAATGTGTTTGACTTTCATTTGGTTCAATTAGCTCTGTTTAAATGAGTTTGACTTTCGTTTGATTCAATTAGGTTTGTTTGAATGTGTTTGACTTTCATTTGATTCTAATAGTTTTGTTTGAACGTGTTTGACTTTTATTTGATTTAATTAGATTTTTTTAGATGTTTTTGACTTTCATTTTATTCAATTAGCTCTGTTGAATGCATTTGACTTTCATTTGATTCAAAAAGCTTTGTTTGAATGTGTTTGAATTTCATTTGATTCAATTAACTTTGTTTGTATGTGTTTGACTTTCATTTGATTCAAATAGTTTTGTTTGAATGTGTTTGACTTTCATTTGATTTTATTAGATTTTTTTAGATGTTTTTTAATTTAATTTGATTCAATTAGCTTTGTTGAATGCATTTGGCTTTCATTTGATTCCAAAAACTATGTTTGAATGTGTTTGACTTACGTTTGATTCAATTAGGTTTGTTTCAATATGTTTGACTTTCATTTGATTCAATTAGCTTTGTTGAATGCATTTGACTTTCATTTGATTCTAAAAGCTTTGTTTGAATGTGTTTGAATTTCATTTGATTCAATTAACTTTGTTTGAATGTGTTTGACTTTCATTTGATTCAATTAGCTTTGTTTGTATGTGTTTGACTATCATTTGATTCAATTAGCTTTGTAGAATGCATTTGACTTTCATTCGATTCAAATAGTTTTGTTTGAATGTGTTTGATTTTCATTTGATCTAATTAGATTTTTTTAGATGTTTTTTAATTTCATTTGATTCAATTAGCTTTGTTGAATGCATTTGACTTTCATTGGATTCAAAAAGCTATGTTTGAATGTGTTTGACTTACGTTGGGTTTAATTAGCTTTGTTTTTATGTGTTTGACTTTCATTTGATTCAATTAGCTTTGTAGAATGCATTTGACTTTCATTTGATTCAATTAGCTTTGTAGAATGCATTTGACTTTCATTTGATTCAAATAGTTTTGTTTGAATGTGTTTGACTTTCATTTGATTGAATTAGATTTTCTTAGATGTTTTTGAATTTCATTTGATTCAATTAGCTTTGTTGAATGCATTTGGCTTTCAGTTGATTCCAAAAACTATATTTGAATGTGATTTACTTACGTTTGATTCAATGAGCTTTGTTTGAATGTGTTTGACTTTCATTTTATTTAATTAGCTTTGGAGAATGCATTTGACCTTCATTTGATTCAAAAAGCTCTTTTTGAATGTGTTTGACTTTCATTTGGTTCAATTAGCTCTGTTTAAATGAGTTTGACTTTCGTTTGATTCAATTAGGTTTGTTTGAATGTGTTTGACTTTCATTTGATTCTAATAGTTTTGTTTGAACGTGTTTGACTTTTATTTGATTTAATTAGATTTTTTTAGATGTTTTTGACTTTCATTTTATTCAATTAGCTCTGTTGAATGCATTTGACTTTCATTTGATTCAAAAAGCTTTGTTTGAATGTGTTTGAATTTCATTTGATTCAATTAACTTTGTTTGTATGTGTTTGACTTTCATTTGATTCAAATAGTTTTGTTTGAATGTGTTTGACTTTCATTTGATTTAATTAGATTTTTTTAGATGTTTTTTAATTTCATTTGATTCAATTAGCTTTGTTGAATGCATTTGGCTTTCATTTGATTCCAAAAACTATGTTTGAATGTGTTTGACTTACGTTTGATTCAATTAGGTTTGTTTCAATATGTTTGACTTTAATTTGATTCAATTAGCTTTGTTGAATGCATTTGACTTTCATTTGATTCAAAAAGCTTTGTTTGAATGTGTTTGAATTTCATTTGATTCAATTAACTTTGTTTGAATGTGTTTGACTTTCATTTGATTCAATTAGCTTTGTTTGTATGTGTTTGACTATCATTTGATTCAATTAGCTTTGTAGAATGCATTTGACTTTCATTCGATTCAAATAGTTTTGTTTGAATGTGTTTGATTTTCATTTGATCTAATTAGATTTTTTTAGATGTTTTTTAATTTCATTTGATTCAATTAGCTTTGTTGAATGCATTTGACTTTCATTGGATTCAAAAAGCTATGTTTGAATGTGTTTGACTTACGTTGGGTTCAATTAGCTTTGTTTTTATGTGTTTGACTTTCATTTGATTCAATTAGCTTTGTAGAATGCATTTGACTTTCATTTGATTCAATTAGCTTTGTAGAATGCATTTGACTTTCATTTGATTCAAATAGTTTTGTTTGAATGTGTTTGACTTTCATTTGATTGAATTAGATTTTCTTAGATGTTTTTGAATTTCATTTGATTCAATTAGCTTTGTTGAATGCATTATGCTTTCAGTTGATTCCAAAAACTATATTTGAATGTGATTGACTTACGTTTGATTCAATGAGCTTTGTTTGAATGTGTTTGAATTTCATTTTATATAATTAGCTTTGTAGAATGCGTTTGACCTTCATTTGATTCAAAAAGCTCTTTTTGAATGTGTTTGACTTTCATTTGGTTCAATTAGCTCTGTTTAAATGAGTTTGACTTTTGTTTGATTCAATTAGGTTTGTTTGAATGAGTTTGACTTTCATTTTATTCTATTAGTTTTGTTTGAACGTGTTTGACTTTTATTTGATTTAATTAGATTTTTTTAGATGTTTTTGACTTTCATTTTATTCAATTAGCTTTGTTGAATGCATTTGACTTTCATTTGATTCAAAAAGCTTTGTTTGAATGTGTTTGAATTTCATTTGATTCAATTAACTTTGTTTGTATGTGTTTGACTTTCATTTGATTCAAATAGTTTTGTTTGAATGTGTTTGACTTTCATTTGATTTAATTAGATTTTTTTAGATGTTTTTTAATTTCATTTGATTCAATTAGCTTTGTTCAATGCATTTGGCTTTCATTTGATTCCAAAAACTAAGTTTGAATGTGTTTGACTTACGTTTGATTCAATTAGGTTTGTTTGAATATGTTTGACTTTCATTTTATTCAATTAGCTATGTTGAATGCATTTGACTTTCATTTGATTCAAAAAGCTTTGTTTGAATGTGTTTGAATTTCATTTGATTCAATTAACTTTGTTTGAATGTGTTTGACTTTCATTTGATTCAATTAGCTTTGTTTGTATGTGTTTGACTATCATTTAATTCAATTAGCTTTGTAGAATGCATTTGACTTTCATTTGACTTCCATTTGATTCAAAAAGCTTTGTTTGAATGTGTTTGAATTTCATTTGATTCAATTAACTTTGTTTGTATGTGTTTGACTTTCATTTGATTCAAATTGTTTTGTTTAAATGTGTTTGACTTTCATTTGATTTAATTAGATTTTTTTAGATGTTTTTTAATTTCATTTGATTCAATTAGATTTGTTGAATGCATTTGGCTTTCATTTGATTCCAAAAACTATGTTTGAATGTGTTTGACTTACGTTTGATTTAATTAGGTTTGTTTGAATATGTTTGACTTTCATTTGATTCAATTAGTTTTGTAGAATGCATTTGACCTTCATTTGATTCAAAAAGCTCTTTTTGAATGTGTTTGATTTTCATTTGATTCAATTAGCTCTGTTTGAATGAGTTTAACTTTCGTTTAATTCAATTAGGTTTGTTTGAATGGGTTTGACTTTCATTTGATTCTAATAGTTTTGTTTGAATGTGTTTGACTTTTATTTGATTTAATTAGATTTTTTAGATGTTTTTTACTTTCATTTTATTCAATTAGCTTTGTTGAATGCATTTGACTTTCATTTGATTCAAAAAGCTTTTATTGAATGTGTTTGAATTTCATTTGATTCAATTAACTTTGTTTGAATGTGTTTGACTTTCATTTGTTTCAATTAGCTTTGTTTGTATGTGTTTGACTATCATTCGATTCAATTAGCTTTGTAGAATGCATTTGACTTTCATTTGATTCAAATAGTTTTATTTGAATGTGTTTGATTTTCATTTGATCTAATTAGATTTTTTTAGATGTTTTTTAATTTGATTTGATTCAATTAGCTTTGTTGAATGCATTTGACTTTCATTGGATTCAAAAAGCTATGTTTGAATCTGTTTGACTTACGTTGGATTCAATTAGCTTTGTTTTTATGTGTTTGACTTTCATTTGATTCAATTAGCTTTGTAGAATGCATTTGACTTTCATTTGATTCAATTAGCTTTGTGGAATGCATTTGACTTTCATTTGATTCAAATAGTTTTGTTTGAATGTGTTTGACTTTCATTTGATTTAATTAGATTTTTTTAGATGTTTTTGAAATTCATTTGATTCAATTAGATTTGTTGAATGCATTTGGCTTTCATTTGATTCCAAAAACTATGTTTGAATGTGTTTGACTTACGTTTGATTTAATTAGGTTTTTTTTAATATGTTTGACTTTCATTTGATTCAATTAGTTTTGTCGAATGCATTTGACCTTCATTTGATTCAAAAAGCTCTTTTTGAATGTGTTTGATTTTCATTTGATTCAATTAGCTCTGTTTGAATGAGTTTAACTTTCGTTTGATTCAATTAGGTTTGTTTGAATGTGTTTGACTTTCATTTGATTCTAATAGTTTTGTTTGAATGTGTTTGACTTTTATTTGATTTAATTAGATTTTTTAGATGTTTTTGACTTTTATTTTATTCAATTAGCTTTGTTGAATGCATTTGACTTTCATTTGATTCAAAAAGCTTTGTTTGAATGTGTTAGAATTTCATTTGATTCAATTAACTTTGTTTGAATGTGTTTGACTTTCATTTGATTCAATTAGCTTTGTTTGTATGTGTTTGACTATCATTCGAATCAATTAGCTTTGTAGAATGCATTAGACTTTCATTTGATTCAAATAGTTTTGTTTGAATGTGTTTGATTTTCATTTGATCTAATTAGATTTTTTTAGATGTTTTTTAATTTGATTTGATTCAATTAGCTTTGTTGAATGCATTTGACTTCCATTGGATTCAAAAAGCTATGTTTGAATGTGTTTGACTTACGTTGGATTCAATTAGCTTTGTTTGTATGTGTTTGACTTTCATTTGATTCAATTAGCTTTGTAAAATGCATTTGACTTTCATTTGATTCAAATAGTTTTGTTTGAATGTGTTTGACTTTCATTTGATTTAATTAGATTTTTTTAGATGTTTTTGAATTTCATTTGATTCAATTAGCTTTGTTGAATGCATTTGGCTTTCATTTTATTCCAAAAACTATATTTGAATGTGTTTGACTTACGTTTGATTCAATTAGCTTTGTTTGAATGTGTTTGACTTTCATTTGATATAACTAGCTTTGTAGAATGCATTTTACCTTCATTTGATTCAAAAAGCTCTTTTTGAATGTGTTTGACTTTCATTTGATTCAATTAGCTCTGTTTAAATGAGTTTGACTTTCGTTTGATTCAATTAGGTTTGTTTGTATGTGTTTGACTTTCATTTGATTCTAATAGTTTTGTTTGAATGTGTTTGACTTTTATTTGATTTAATTAGATTTTTTTAGATGTTTTTGACTTTCATTTTATTCAATTAGCTTTGTTGAATGCATTTGACTTTCATTTGATTCAAAAAGCTTTGTTTTAATGTGTTTGACTTTCATTTGATTCAATTAACTTTGTTTAAATGTGTTTGACTTTCATTTGATTCAATTAGCTTTGTTTGTATGTGTTTGACTATCATTTGATTCAATTAGCTTTATAGAATGTATTTGACTTTCATTTGATTCAAATAGTTTTGTTTGAATGTGTTTGATTTTCATTTGATCTAATTAGATTTTTTTAGATGTTTTTGAATTTCATTTGATTCAATTAGCTTTGTTGAATGCATTTGACTTTCATTGGATTCAAAAAGCTATGTTTGATTGTGTTTGACTTACGTTGGATTCAATTAGCTTTGTTTTTACGTGTTTGACTTTCATTTGATTCAATTAGCTTTGTAGAATTCATTTGACTTTCATTTGATTCAATTAGCTTTGTAGAATGCATTTGACTTTCATTTGATTCAAATAGTTTTGTTTGAATGTGTTTGACTTTTATTTGATTTAATTAGATTTTTTTAGATGTTTTTGACTTTCATTTTATTTAATTAGCTTGTTGAATGCATTTGACTTTCATTTGATTCAAAAAGCTTTGTTTGAATGTGTTTGAATTTCATTTGATTCAACTAACTTTGTTTGTATGTGTTTGACTTTCATTTGATTCAATTAGCTTTGTAAAATGCATTTGACTTTCATTTGATTCAAATAGTTTTGTTTGAATGTGTTTGACTTTCATTTGATTTAATTAGATTTTTTTAGATGTTTTTGACTTTCGTTTGATTCAATTAGGTTTGTTCGAATGTGTTTGACTTTCATTTGATTCTAATAGTTTTGTTTGAATGTGTTTGACTTTTATTTGATTTAATTAGATTTTTTTAGATGTTTTTGACTTTCATTTTATTTAATTAGCTTGTTGAATGCATTTGACTTTCATTTGATTCAAAAAGCTTTGTTTGAATGTGTTTGAATTTCATTTGACATAATTAACTTTGTTTGTATGTGTTTGACTTTCATTTGATTCAATTAGCTTTGTAAAATGCATTTGACTTTCATTTGATTCAAATAGTTTTGTTTGAACGTGTTTGACTTTCATTTGATTTAATTAGATTTTTTAGATGTTTTTGAATTTCATTTGATTCAATTAGCTTTGTTGAATGCATTTGGCTTTCATTTGATTCCAAAAACTATATTTGAATGTGTTTGACTTACGTTTGATTCAATTTGCTTTGTTTGAATGTGTTTGACTTTCTTTTGATATAATTAGCTTTGTAGAATGCATTTTACCTTCATTTGATTCAAAAGGCTCTTTTTGAATGTGTTTGACTTTCATTTGATTCAATTAGCTCTGTTTAAATGAGTTTGACTTTCGTTTGATTCAATTAGATTTGTTTGTATGTGTTTGACTTTCATTTGATTCTAATAGTTTTGTTTGAATGTGTTTGACATTTATTTGATTTAATTAGATTTTTTTAGATGTTTTTGACTTTCATTTTATTCAATTAGCTTTGTTGAATGCATTTGACTTTCATTTGATTCAAAAAGCTTTGTTTTAATGTGTTTGACTTTCATTTGATTCAATTAACTTTGTTTAAATGTGTTTGACTTTCATTTGATTCAATTAGCTTTGTTTGTATGTGTTTGACTATCATTTGTTTCAATTAGCTTTATAGAATGCATTTGACTTTCATTTGATTCAAATAGTTTTGTTTGAATGTGTTTGATTTTCATTTGATCTAATTAGATTTTTTTAGATGTTTTTGAATTTCATTTGATTCAATTAGCTTTGTTGAATGCATTTGACTTTCATTGGATTCAAAAAGCTATGTTTGATTGTGTTTGACTTACGTTGGATTCAATTAGCTTTGTTTTTATGTGTTTGACTTTCATTTGATTCAATTAGCTTTGTAGAATGCATTTGACTTTCATTTGATTCAATTAGCTTTGTAGAATGCATTTGACTTTCATTTGATTCAAATAGTTTTGTTTGAATGTGTTTGACTTTTATTTGATTTAATTAGATTTTTTTAGATGTTTTTTACTTTCATTTTATTTAATTAGCTTGTTGAATGCATTTGAATTTCATTTGATTCAAAAAGCTTTGTTTGAATGTGTTTGAATTTCATTTGATTCAATTAACTTTGTTTGTATGTGTTTGACTTTCATTTTATTCAATTAGCTTTGTAAAATGCATTTGACTTTCATTTGATTCAAATAGTTTTGTTTGAATGTGTTTGACTTTCATTTGATTTAATTAGATTTTTTTAGATGTTTTTGAATTTCATTTGATTCAATTAGCTTTGTTGAATGCATTTGGCTTTCATTTGATTCCAAAAACTATATTTGAATGTGTTTGACTTACGTTTGATTCAATTAGCTTTGTTTGAATGTGTTTGACTTTCATTTGATATAATTAGCTTTGTAGAACGCATTTGACCTTCATTTGATTCAAAAAGCTCTTTTTGAATGTGTTTGACTTTCATTTGATTCATTTAGCTCTGTTTAAATGAGTTTGACTTTTGTTTGATTCAATTAGGTTTGTTTGTATGTGTTTGACTTTCATTTGATTCTAATAGATTCGTTTGAATGTGTTTGACTTTTATTTGATTTAATTAGATTTTTTTAGATGTTTTTGACTTTCATTTTATTCAATTAGCTTTGTTGAATGCATTTGACTTTCATTTGATTCAAAAAGCTTTGTTTGAATGTGTTTGAATTTCATTTGATTCAATTAACTTTGTTTGAATGTGTTTGACTTTCATTTGATTCAATTAGCTTTGTTTGTATGTGTTTGACTATCATTTGATTCAATTAGCTTTGTAGAATGCATTTGACTTTCATTTGATTCAAATAGTTTTGTTTGAATGTGTTTGATTTTCATTTGATCTAATTAGATTTTTTTAGATGTTTTTGAATTTCATTTGATTCAATTAGCTTTGTTGAATGCATTTGACTTTCATTGGATTCAAAAAGCTATGTTTGAATGTGTTTGACTTACGTTGGATTCAATTAGCTTTGTTTTTAAGTGTTTCACTTTCATTTGATTCAATTAGCTTTGTAGAATGCATTTGACTTTCATTTGATTCAATTATCTTTGTAGAATGCATTTGAGTTTCATTTGATTTAAATAGTTTTGTTTTAATGTGTTTGACTTTCATTTGATTGAATTAGATTTTCTTAGATGTTTTTGAATTTCATTTGATTCAATATTTTTTTTGAATGCATTTGGCTTTCATTTGATTCCAAAAACTATATTTGAATGTGATTGACTTACGTTTGATTCAATGAGCTTTGTTTGAATGTGTTTGACTTTCATTTGATTTAATTCGCTTTGTAGAATGCATTTGACCTTCATTTGATTCAAAAAGCTCTTTTTGAATGTGTTTGACTTTCATTTGATTCAATTAGCTCTGTTTAATTGAGTTTGACTTTCGTTTGAGTCAATTAGGTTTGTTTGTATGTGTTTGACTTTCATTCGATTCTAATAGTTTTGTTTGAACGTGTTTGACTTTTATTTGATTTAATTAGATTTTTTTAGATGTTTTTGACTTTCATTTTATTCAATTAGCTTTGTTGAATGCATTTGACTTTCATTTGATTCAAAAAGCTTTGTTTTAATGTGTTTGACTTTCATTTGATTCAATTAACTTTGTTTAAATGTGTTTGACTTTCATTTGATTCAATTAGCTTTGTTTGTATGTGTTTGACTATCATTTGATTCAATTAGCTTTGTAGAATGCATTTGACTTTCATTTGATTCAAATAGTTTTGTTTGAATGTGTTTGATTTTCATTTGATCTAATTAGATTTTTTTAGATGTTTTTGAATTTCATTTGATTCAATTAGCTTTGTTGAATGCATTTGACTTTCATTGGATTCAAAAAGCTATGTTTGATTGTGTTTGACTTACGTTGGATTCAATTAGCTTTGTTTTTATGTGTTTGACTTTCATTTGATTCAATTAGCTTTGTAGAATGCATTTGACTTTCATTTGATTCAATTAGCTTTGTAGAATGCATTTGACTTTCATTTGATTCAAATAGTTTTGTTTGAATGTGTTTGACTTTTATTTGATTTAATTAGATTTTTTTAGATGTTTTTGACTTTCATTTTATTTAATTAGCTTATTGAATGCATTTGACTTTCATTTGATTCAAAAAGCTTTGTTTGAATGTGTTTGAATTTCATTTGATTCAATTAACTTTGTTTGTATGTGTTTGACTTTCATTTGATTCAATTAGCTTTGTAAAATGCATTTGACTTTCATTTGATTCAAATAGTTTTGTTTGAATGTGTTTGACTTTCATTTGATTTAATTAGATTTTTTTAGATGTTTTTGAATTTCATTTGATTCAATTAGCTTTGTTGAATGCATTTGGCTTTCATTTGATTCCAAAAACTATATTTGAATGTGTTTGACTTACGTTTGATTCAGTTAGCTTTGTTTGAATGTGTTTGACTTTCATTTGATATAATTAGCTTTGTAGAACGCATTTGACCTTCATTTGATTCAAAAAGCTCTTTTTGAATGTGTTTGAATTTCATTTGATTCATGTAGCTCTGTTTAAATGAGTTTGACTTTCGTTTGATTCAATTAGGTTTGTTTGTATGTGTTTGACTTTCATTTGATTCTAATAGTTTCGTTTGAATGTGTTTGACTTTTATTTGATTTAATTAGATTTTTTTAGATGTTTTTGACTTTCATTTTATTCAATTAGCTTTGTTGAATGCATTTGACTTTCATTTGATTCAAAAAAAATTGTTTGAATGTGTTTGAATTTCATTTGATTCAATTAACTTTGTTTGAATGTGTTTGACTTTCATTTGATTCAATTAGCTTTGTTTGTATGTGTTTGACTATCATTTGATTCAATTAGCTTTGTAGAATGCATTTGACTTTCATTTGATTCAAATAGTTTTGTTTGAATGTGTTTGATTTTCATTTGATCTAATTAGATTTTTTTAGATGTTTTTGAATTTCATTTGATTCAATTAGCTTTGTTGAATGCATTTGACTTTCATTGGATTCAAAAAGCTATGTTTGAATGTGTTTGACTTACGTTGGATTCAATTAGCTTTGTTTTTAAGTGTTTCACTTTCATTTGATTCAATTAGCTTTGTAGAATGCATTTGACTTTCATTTGATTCAATTATCTTTGTAGAATGCATTTGAGTTTCATTTGATTCAAATAGTTTTGTTTTAATGTGTTTGACTTTCATTTGATTGAATTAGATTTTCTTAGATGTTTTTGAATTTCATTTGATTCAATATTTTTTTTGAATGCATTTGGCTTTCATTTGATTCCAAAAACTATATTTGAATGTGATTGACTTACGTTTGATTCAATGAGCTTTGTTTGAATGTGTTTGACTTTCATTTGATTTAATTCGCTTTGTAGAATGCATTTGACCTTCATTTGATTCAAAAAGCTCTTTTTGAATGTGTTTGACTTTCATTTGATTCAATTAGCTCTGTTTAATTGAGTTTGACTTTCGTTTGAGTCAATTAGGTTTGTTTGTATGTGTTTGACTTTCATTCGATTCTAATAGTTTTGTTTGAACGTGTTTGACTTTTATTTGATTTAATTAGATTTTTTTAGATGTTTTTGACTTTCATTTTATTCAATTAGCTTTGTTGAATGCATTTGACTTTCATTTGATTCAAAAAGCTTTGTTTTAATGTGTTTGACTTTCATTTGATTCAATTAACTTTGTTTAAATGTGTTTGACTTTCATTTGATTCAATTAGCTTTGTTTGTATGTGTTTGACTATCATTTGATTCAATTAGCTTTGTAGAATGCATTTGACTTTCATTTGATTCAAATAGTTTTGTTTGAATGTGTTTGATTTTCATTTGATCTAATTAGATTTTTTTAGATGTTTTTGAATTTCATTTGATTCAATTAGCTTTGTTGAATGCATTTGACTTTCATTGGATTCAAAAAGCTATGTTTGATTGTGTTTGACTTACGTTGGATTCAATTAGCTTTGTTTTTATGTGTTTGACTTTCATTTGATTCAATTAGCTTTGTAGAATGCATTTGACTTTCATTTGATTCAATTAGCTTTGTAGAATGCATTTGACTTTCATTTTATTCAAATAGTTTTGTTTGAATGTGTTTGACTTTTATTTGATTTAATTAGATTTTTTTAGATGTTTTTGACTTTCATTTTATTTAATTAGCTTATTGAATGCATTTGACTTTCATTTGATTCAAAAAGCTTTGTTTGAATGTGTTTGAATTTCATTTGATTCAATTAACTTTGTTTGTATGTGTTTGACTTTCATTTGATTCAATTAGCTTTGTAAAATGCATTTGACTTTCATTTGATTCAAATAGTTTTGTTTGAATGTGTTTGACTTTCATTTGATTTAATTAGATTTTTTTAGATGTTTTTGAATTTCATTTGATTCAATTAGCTTTGTTGAATGCATTTGGCTTTCATTTGATTCCAAAAACTATATTTGAATGTGTTTGACTTACGTTTGATTCAGTTAGCTTTGTTTGAATGTGTTTGACTTTCATTTGATATAATTAGCTTTGTAGAACGCATTTGACCTTCATTTGATTCAAAAAGCTCTTTTTGAATGTGTTTGACTTTCATTTGATTCATTTAGCTCTGTTTAAATGAGTTTGACTTTCGTTTGATTCAATTAGGTTTGTTTGTATGTGTTTGACTTTCATTTGATTCTAATAGTTTCGTTTGAATGTGTTTGACTTTTATTTGATTTAATTAGATTTTTTTAGATGTTTTTGACTTTCATTTTATTCAATTAGCTTTGTTGAATGCATTTGACTTTCATTTGATTCAAAAAAAATTGTTTGAATGTGTTTGAATTTCATTTGATTCAATTAACTTTGTTTGAATGTGTTTGACTTTCATTTGATTCAATTAGCTTTGTTTGTATGTGTTTGACTATCATTTGATTCAATTAGCTTTGTAGAATGCATTTGACTTTCATTTGATTCAAATAGTTTTGTTTGAATGTGTTTGATTTTCATTTGATCTAATTAGATTTTTTTAGATGTTTTTGAATTTCATTTGATTCAATTAGCTTTGTTGAATGCATTTGACTTTCATTGGATTCAAAAAGCTATGTTTGAATGTGTTTGACTTACGTTGGATTCAATTAGCTTTGTTTTTAAGTGTTTCACTTTCATTTGATTCAATTAGCTTTGTAGAATGCATTTGACTTTCATTTGATTCAATTATCTTTGTAGAATGCATTTGAGTTTCATTTGATTCAAATAGTTTTGTTTTAATGTGTTTGACTTTCATTTGATTGAATTAGATTTTCTTAGATGTTTTTGAATTTCATTTGATTCAATATTTTTTTGAATGCATTTGGCTTTCATTTGATTCCAAAAACTATATTTGAATGTGATTGACTTACGTTTGATTCAATGAGCTTTGTTTGAATGTGTTTGACTTTCATTTGATTTAATTCGCTTTGTAGAATGCATTTGACCTTCATTTGATTCAAAAAGCTCTTTTTGAATTTGTTTGACTTTCATTTGATTCAATTAGCTCTGTTTAATTGAGTTTGACTTTCGTTTGATTCAATTAGGTTTGTTTGTATGTGTTTGACTTTCATTCGATTCTAATAGTTTTGTTTGAACGTGTTTGACTTTTATTTGATTTAATTAGATTTTTTTAGATGTTTTTGACTTTCATTTTATTCAATTAGCTTTGTTGAATGCATTTGACTTTCATTTGATTCAAAAAGCTTTGTTTTAATGTGTTTGACTTTCATTTGATTCAATTAACTTTGTTTAAATGTGTTTGACTTTCATTTGATTCAATTAGCTTTGTTTGTATGTGTTTGACTATCATTTGATTCAATTAGCTTTGTAGAATGCATTTGACTTTCATTTGATTCAAATAGTTTTGTTTGAATGTGTTTGATTTTCATTTGATCTAATTAGATTTTTTTAGATGTTTTTGAATTTCATTTGATTCAATTAGCTTTGTTGAATGCATTTGACTTTCATT
Source organism: Chenopodium berlandieri (assembly GCA_034703905.1). Classification (NCBI taxonomy): domain Eukaryota; kingdom Viridiplantae; phylum Streptophyta; class Magnoliopsida; order Caryophyllales; family Amaranthaceae; genus Chenopodium; species Chenopodium berlandieri. The sequence goes on from JAWIZW010000114.1 coordinate 15,333, forward strand.
GGATTCAAAAAGCTATGTTTGATTGTGTTTGACTTACGTTGGATTCAATTAGCTTTGTTTTTATGTGTTTGACTTTCATTTGATTCAATTAGCTTTGTAGAATGCATTTGACTTTCATTTGATTCAATTAGCTTTGTAGAATGCATTTGACTTTCATTTGATTCAAATAGTTTTGTTTGAATGTGTTTGACTTTTATTTGATTTAATTAGATTTTTTTAGATGTTTTTGACTTTCATTTTATTTAATTAGTTGTTGAATGCATTTGACTTTCATTTGATTCAAAAAGCTTTGTTTGAATGTGTTTGAATTTCATTTGATTCAATTAACTTTGTTTGTATGTGTTTGACTTTCATTTGATTCAATTAGCTTTGTAAAATGCATTTGACTTTCATTTGATTCAAATAGTTTTGTTTGAATGTGTTTGACTTTCATTTGATTTAATTAGATTTTTTTAGATGTTTTTGAATTTCATTTGATTCAATTAGCTTTGTTGAATGCATTTGGCTTTCATTTGATTCCAAAAACTATATTTGAATGTGTTTGACTTACGTTTGATTCAATTAGCTTTGTTTGAATGTGTTTGACTTTCATTTGATATAATTAGCTTTGTAGAACGCATTTGACCTTCATTTGATTCAAAAAGCTCTTTTTGAATGTGTTTGACTTTCATTTGATTCATGTAGCTCTGTTTAAATGAGTTTGACTTTTGTTTGATTCAATTAGGTTTGTTTGTATGTGTTTGACTTTCATTTGATTCTAATAGTTTCGTTTGAATGTGTTTGACTTTTATTTGATTTAATTAGATTTTTTTAGATGTTTTTGACTTTCATTTTATTCAATTAGCTTTGTTGAATGCATTTGACTTTCATTTGATTCAAAAAGCTTTGTTTGAATGTGTTTGAATTTCATTTGATTCAATTAACTTTGTTTGAATGTGTTTGACTTTCATTTGATTCAATTAGCTTTGTTTGTATGTGTTTGACTATCATTTGATTCAATTAGCTTTGTAGAATGCATTTGACTTTCATTTGATTCAAATAGTTTTGTTTGAATGTGTTTGATTTTCATTTGATCTAATTAGATTTTTTTAGATGTTTTTGAATTTCATTTGATTCAATTAGCTTTGTTGAATGCATTTGACTTTCATTGGATTCAAAAAGCTATGTTTGAATGTGTTTGACTTATGTTGGATTCAATTAGCTTTGTTTTTAAGTGTTTCACTTTCATTTGATTCAATTAGCTTTGTAGAATGCATTTGACTTTCATTTGATTCAATTATCTTTGTAGAATGCATTTGAGTTTCATTTGATTCAAATAGTTTTGTTTTAATGTGTTTGACTTTCATTTGATTGAATTAGATTTTCTTAGATGTTTTTGAATTTCATTTGATTCAATATTTTTTTTGAATGCATTTGGCTTTCATTTGATTCCAAAAACTATATTTGAATGTGATTGACTTACGTTTGATTCAATGAGCTTTGTTTGAATGTGTTTGACTTTCATTTGATTTAATTCGCTTTGTAGAATGCATTTGACCTTCATTTGATTCAAAAAGCTCTTTTTGAATGTGTTTGACTTTCATTTGATTCAATTAGCTCTGTTTAATTGAGTTTGACTTTCGTTTGAGTCAATTAGGTTTGTTTGTATGTGTTTGACTTTCATTCGATTCTAATAGTTTTGTTTGAACGTGTTTGACTTTTATTTGATTTAATTAGATTTTTTTAGATGTTTTTGACTTTCATTTTATTCAATTAGCTTTGTTGAATGCATTTGACTTTCATTTGATTCAAAAAGCTTTGTTTTAATGTGTTTGACTTTCATTTGATTCAATTAACTTTGTGTAAATGTGTTTGACTTTCATTTGATTCAATTAGCTTTGTTTGTATGTGTTTGACTATCATTTGATTCAATTAGCTTTGTAGAATGCATTTGACTTTCATTTGATTCAAATAGTTTTGTTTGAATGTGTTTGATTTTCATTTGATCTAATTAGATTTTTTTAGATGTTTTTGAATTTCATTTGATTCAATTAGCTTTGTTGAATGCATTTGACTTTCATTGGATTCAAAAAGGTATGTTTGATTGTGTTTGACTTACGTTGGATTCAATTAGCTTTGTTTTTATGTGTTTGACTTTCATTTGATTCAATTAGCTTTGTAGAATGCATTTGACTTTCATTTGATTCAATTAGCTTTGTAGAATGCATTTGACTTTCATTTGATTCAAATAGTTTTGTTTGAATGTGTTTGACTTTTATTTGATTTAATTAGATTTTTTTAGATGTTTTTGACTTTCATTTTATTTAATTAGCTTATTGAATGCATTTGACTTTCATTTGATTCAAAAAGCTTTGTTTGAATGTGTTTGAATTTCATTTGATTCAATTAACTTTGTTTGTATGTGTTTGACTTTCATTTGATTCAATTAGCTTTGTAAAATGCATTTGACTTTCATTTGATTCAAATAGTTTTGTTTGAATGTGTTTGACTTTCATTTGATTTAATTAGATTTTTTTAGATGTTTTTGAATTTCATTTGATTCAATTAGCTTTGTTGAATGCATTTGGCTTTCATTTGATTCCAAAAACTATATTTGAATGTGTTTGACTTACGTTTGATTCAGTTAGCTTTGTTTGAATGTGTTTGACTTTCATTTGATATAATTAGCTTTGTAGAACGCATTTGACCTTCATTTGATTCAAAAAGCTCTTTTTGAATGTGTTTGACTTTCATTTGATTCATTTAGCTCTGTTTAAATGAGTTTGACTTTCGTTTGATTCAATTAGGTTTGTTTGTATGTGTTTGACTTTCATTTGATTCTAATAGTTTCGTTTGAATGTGTTTCACTTTTATTTGATTTAATTAGATTTTTTTAGATGTTTTTGACTTTCATTTTATTCAATTAGCTTTGTTGAATGCATTTGACTTTCATTTGATTCAAAAAGCTTTGTTTGAATGTGTTTGAATTTCATTTGATTCAATTAACTTTGTTTGAATGTGTTTGACTTTCATTTGATTCAATTAGCTTTGTTTGTATGTGTTTGACTATCATTTGATTCAATTAGCTTTGTAGAATGCATTTGACTTTCATTTGATTCAAATAGTTTTGTTTGAATGTGTTTGATTTTCATTTGATCTAATTAGATTTTTTTAGATGTTTTTGAATTTCATTTGATTCAATTAGCTTTGTTGAATGCATTTGACTTTTATTGGTTTCAAAAAGCTATGTTTGAATGTGTTTGACTTACGTTGGATTCAATAAGCTTTGTTTTTAAGTGTTTCACTTTCATTTGATTCAATTAGCTTTGTAGAATGCATTTGACTTTCATTTGATTCAATTATCTTTGTAGAATGCATTTGAGTTTCATTTGATTCAAATAGTTTTGTTTTAATGTGTTTGACTTTCATTTGATTGAATTAGATTTTCTTAGATGTTTTTGAATTTCATTTGATTCAATATTTTTTTTGAATGCATTTGGCTTTCATTTGAGTCCAAAAACTATATTTGAATGTGATTGACTTACGTTTGATTCAATGAGCTTTGTTTGAATGTGTTTGACTTTCATTTGATTTAATTCGCTTTGTAGAATGCATATGACCTTCATTTGATTCAAAAAGCTCTTTTTGAATGTGTTTGACTTTCATTTGATTCAATTAGCTCTGTTTAATTGAGTTTGACTTTCGTTTGATTCAATTAGGTTTGTTTGTATGTGTTTGACTTTCATTCGATTCTAATAGTTTTGTTTGAACGTGTTTGACTTTTATTTGATTTAATTAGATTTTTTTAGATGTTTTTGACTTTCATTTTATTCAATTAGCTTTGTTGAATGCATTTGACTTTCATTTGATTCAAAAAGCTTTGTTTTAATGTGTTTGACTTTCATTTGATTCAATTAACTTTGTTTAAATGTGTTTGACTTTCATTTGATTCAATTAGCTTTGTTTGTATGTGTTTGACTATCATTTGATTCAATTAGCTTTGTAGAATGCATTTGACTTTCATTTGATTCAAATAGTTTTGTTTGAATGTGTTTGATTTTCATTTGATCTAATTAGATTTTTTTAGATGTTTTTGAAATTCATTTGATTCAATTAGCTTTGTTGAATGCATTTGACTTTTATTGGATTCAAAAAGCTATGTTTGATTGTGTTTGACTTACGTTGGATTCAATTAGCTTTGTTTTTATGTGTTTGACTTTCATTTGATTCAATTAGCTTTGTAGAATGCATTTGACTTTCATTTGATTCAATTAGCTTTGTAGAATGCATTTGACTTTCATTTGATTCAAATAGTTTTGTTTGAATGTGTTTGACTTTTATTTGATTTAATTAGATTTTTTTAGATGTTTTTGACTTTCATTTTATTTAATTAGTTGTTGAATGCATTTGACTTTCATTTGATTCAAAAAGCTTTGTTTGAATGTGTTTGAATTTCATTTGATTCAATTAACTTTGTTTGTATGTGTTTGACTTTCATTTGATTCAATTAGCTTTGTAAAATGCATTTGACTTTCATTTTATTCAAATAGTTTTGTTTGAATGTGTTTGACTTTCATTTGATTTAATTAGATTTTTTTAGATGTTTTTGAATTTCATTTGATTCAATTAGCTTTGTTGAATGCATTTGGCTTTCATTTGATTCCAAAAACTATATTTGAATGTGTTTGACTTACGTTTGATTCAGTTAGCTTTGTTTGAATGTGTTTGACTTTCATTTGATATAATTAGCTTTGTAGAACGCATTTGACCTTCATTTGATTCAAAAAGCTCTTTTTGAATGTGTTTGACTTTCATTTGATTCATTTAGCTCTGTTTAAATGAGTTTGACTTTCGTTTGATTCAATTAGGTTTGTTTGTATGTGTTTGACTTTCATTTGATTCTAATAGTTTTGTTTGAATGTGTTTGACTTTTATTTGATTTAATTAGATTTTTTTAGATGTTTTTCACTTTCATTTTATTCAATTAGCTTTGTTGAATGCATTTGACTTTCATTTGATTCAAAAAGCTTTGTTTGAATGTGTTTGAATTTCATTTGATTCAATTAACTTTGTTTGAATGTGTTTGACTTTCATTTGATTCAATTAGCTTTGTTTGTATGTGTTTGACTATCATTTGATTCAATTAGCTTTGTAGAATGCATTTGACTTTCATTTGATTCAAATAGTTTTGTTTGAATGTGTTTGATTTTCATTTGATCTAATTAGATTTTTTTAGATGTTTTTGAATTTCATTTGATTCAATTAGCTTTGTTGAATGCATTTGACTTTCATTGGATTCAAAAAGCTATGTTTGAATGTGTTTGACTTACGTTGGATTCAATTAGCTTTGTTTTTAAGTGTTTCACTTTCATTTGATTCAATTAGCTTTGTAGAATGCATTTGACTTTCATTTGATTCAATTATCTTTGTAGAATGCATTTGAGTTTCATTTGATTCAAATAGTTTTGTTTTAATGTGTTTGACTTTCATTTGATTGAATTAGATTTTCTTAGATGTTTTTGAATTTCATTTGATTCAATATTTTTTTGAATGCATTTGGCTTTCATTTGATTCCAAAAACTATATTTGAATGTGATTGACTTACGTTTGATTCAATGAGCTTTGTTAGAATGTGTTTGACTTTCATTTGATTTAATTCGCTTTGTAGAATGCATTTGACCTTCATTTGATTCAAAAAGCTCTTTTTGAATGTGTTTGACTTTCATTTGATTCAATTAGCTCTGTTTAATTGAGTTTGACTTTCGTTTGATTCAATTAGGTTTGTTTGTATGAGTTTGACTTTCATTCGATTCTAATAGTTTTGTTTGAACGTGTTTGACTTTTATTTGATTTAATTAGATTTTTTTAGATGTTTTTGACTTTCATTTTATTCAATTAGCTTTGTTGAATGCATTTGACTTTCATTTGATTCAAAAAGCTTTGTTTTAATGTGTTTGACTTTCATTTGATTCAATTAACTTTGTTTAAATGTGTTTGACTTTCATTTGATTCAATTAGCTTTGTTTGTATGTGTTTGACTATCATTTGATTCAATTAGCTTTGTAGAATGCATTTGACTTTCATTTGATTCAAATAGTTTTGTTTGAATGTGTTTGATTTTCATTTGATCTAATTAGATTTTTTTAGAAGTTTTTGAATTTCATTTGATTCAATTAGTTTTGTTGAATGCATTTGACTTTCATTGGATTCAAAAAGCTATGTTTGATTGTGTTTGACTTACGTTGGATTCAATTAGCTTTGTTTTTATGTGTTTGACTTTCATTTGATTCAATTAGCTTTGTAGAATGCATTTGACTTTCATTTGATTCAATTAGCTTTGTAGAATGCATTTAACTTTCATTTGATTCAAATAGTTTTGTTTGAATGTGTTTGACTTTCATTTGATTGAATTAGATTTTCTTAGATGTTTTTGAATTTCATTTGATTCAATTAGCTTTGTTGAATGCATTTGGCTTTTATTTGATTCCAAAAACTATATTTGAATGTGATTGACTTACGTTTGATTCAATGAGCTTTGTTTGAACGTGTTTGACTTGCATTTGATTTAATTAGCTTTGTAGAATGCATTTGACCTTCATTTGATTCAAAAAGCTCTTTTTGAATGTGTTTGACTTTCATTTGATTCAATTAGCTCTGTTTAAATGAGATTGACTTCCGTTTGATTCAATTAGGTTTGTTTGAATGTGTTTGACTTTCATTTGATTCTAATAGTTTTGTTTGAATGTGTTTGACTTTTATTTGATTTAATTAGATTTTTTTAGATGTTTTTGACTTTCATTTTATTTAATTAGCTTGTTGAATGCATTTGACTTTCATTTGATTCAAAAAGCTTTGTTTGAATGTGTTTGAATTTCATTTGATTCAATTAACTTTGTTTGTATGTGTTTGACTTTCATTTGATTCAATTAGCTTTGTAAAATGCATTTGACTTTCATTTGATTCAAATAGTTTTGTTTGAATGTGTTTGACTTTCATTTGATTTAATTAGATTTTTTTAGATGTTTTTGAATTTCATTTGATTCAATTAGCTTTATTGAATGCACTTGGCTTTCATTTGATTCCAAAAACTATATTTGAATGTGTTTGACTTACGTTTGATTCAATTAGCTTTGTTTGAATGTGTTTGACTTTCATTTCATATAATTAGTTTTGTAGAACCCATTTGACCTTCATTTGATTCAAAAAGCTCTTTTTGAATGTGTTTGACTTTCATTTGATTCATTTAGCTCTGTTTAAATGAGTTTGACTTTCGTTTGATTCAATTAGGTTTGTTTGTATGTGTTTGACTTTCATTTGATTCTAATAGTTTTGTTTGAATGTGTTTGACTTTTATTTTATTTAATTAGATTTTTTTAGATGTTTTTTACTTTCATTTTATTTAATTAGCTTGTTGAATGCATTTGACTTTCATTTGATTCAAAAAGCTTTGTTTGAATGTGTTTGAATTTCATTTGATTCAATTAACTTTGTTTGTATGTGTTTGACTTTCATTTGATTCAATTAGCTTTGTAAAATGCATTTGACTTTCATTTGATTCAAATAGTTTTGTTTGAATGTGTTTGACTTTCATTTGATTTAATTAGATTTTTTTAGATGTTTTTGAATTTCATTTGATTCAATTAGCTTTGTTGAATGCATTTGGCTTTCATTTGATTCCAAAAACTATATTTGAATGTGATTGACTTACGTTTGATTCAATGAGCTTTGTTTGAATGTGTTTGACTTTCATTTGATTTAATTCGCTTTGTAGAATTCATTTGACCTTCATTTGATTCAAAAAGCTCTTTTTGAATGTGTTTGACTTTCATTTGATTCAATTAGCTCCGTTTAATTGAGTTTGACTTTCGTTTGATTCAATTAGGTTTGTTTGTATGTGTTTGACTTTCATTCGATTCTAATAGTTTTGTTTGAACGTGTTTGACTTTTATTTGATTTAATTAGATTTTTTAGATGTTTTTGACTTTCATTTTATTCAATTAGCTTTGTTGAATGCATTTGACTTTCATTTGATTCAAAAAGCTTTGTTTTAATGTGTTTGACTTTCATTTGATTCAATTGACTTTGTTTAAATGTGTTTGACTTTCATTTGATTCAATTAGCTTTGTTTGTATGTGTTTGACTATCATTTGATTCAATTAGCTTTGTAGAATGCATTTGACTTTCATTTGATTCAAATAGTTTTGTTTGAATGTGTTTGATTTTCATTTGATCTAATAAGATTTTTTTAGATGTTTTTGAATTTCATTTGATTCAATTAGCTTTGTTGAATGCATTTGACTTTCATTGGATTCAAAAAGCTATGTTTGATTGTGTTTGACTTACGTTGGATTCAATTAGCTTTGTTTTTATGTGTTTGACTTTCATTTGATTCAATTAGCTTTGTAGAATGCATTTGACTTTCATTTGATTCAATTAGCTTTGTAGAATGCATTTGACTTTCATTTGATTCAAATAGTTTTGTTTGAATGTGTTTGACTTTCATTTGATTGAATTAGATTTTCTTAGATGTTTTTGAATTTCATTTGATTCAATTAGCTTTGTTGAATACATTTGGCTTTCATTTGATTCCAAAAACTATATTTGAATGTGATTGACTTACGTTTGATTCAATGAGCTTTGTTTGAACGTGTTTGACTTTCATTTGATTTAATTAGCTTTGTAGAATGCATTTGTCCTTCATTTGATTCAAAAAGCTCTTTTTGAATGTGTTTGACTTTCATTTGATTCAATTAGCTCTGTTTAAATGAGATTGACTTTCGTTTGATTCAATTAGGTTTGTTTGAATGTGTTTGACTTTCATTTGATTCTAATAGTTTTGTTTGAATGTGTTTGACTTTTATTTAATTTAATTAGATTTTTTTAGATGTTTTTGACTTTCATTTTTTTTAATTAGCTTGTTGAATGCATTTGACTTTCATTTGATTCAAAAAGCTTTGTTTGAATGTGTTTGAATTTCATTTGATTCAATTAACTTTGTTTGTATGTGTTTGACTTTCATTTGATTCAATTAGCTTTGTAAAATGCATTTGACTTTCATTTGATTCAAATAGTTTTGTTTGAATGTGTTTGACTTTCATTTGATTTAATTAGATTTTTTTAGATGTTTTTGAATTTCATTTGATTCAATTAGCTTTATTGAATGCATTTGGCTTTCATTTGATTCCAAAAACTATATTTGAATGTGTTTGACTTACGTTTGATTCAATTAGCTTTGTTTGAATGTGTTTGACTTTCATTTGATATAATTAGCTTTGTAGAACACATTTGACCTTCATTTGATTCAAAAAGCTCTTTTTGAATGTGTTTGACTTTCATTTGATTCATTTAGCTCTGTTTAAATGAGTTTGACTTTCGTTTGATTCAATTAGGTTTGTTTGTATGTGTTTGACTTTCATTTGATTCTAATAGTTTTGTTTGAATGTGTTTGACTTTTATTTGATTTAATTAGATTTTTTTAGATGTTTTTTACTTTCATTTTATTTAATTAGCTTGTTGAATGCATTTGTCTTTCATTTGATTCAAAAAGCTTTGTTTGAATGTGTTTGAATTTCATTTGATTCAATTAACTTTGTTTGTATGTGTTTGACTTTCATTTGATTCAATTAGCTTTGTAAAATGCATTTGACTTTCATTTGATTCAAATAGTTTTGTTTGAATGTGTTTGACTTTCATTTGATTTAATTAGATTTTTTTAGATGTTTTTGAATTTCATTTGATTCAATTAGCTTTGTTGAATGCATTTGGCTTTCATTTGATTCCAAAAACTATATTTGAATGTGTTTGACTTACGTTTGATTCAATTAGCTTTGTTTGAATGTGTTTGACTTTCATTTGATATAATTAGCTTTGTAGAACGCATTTGACCTTCATTTGATTCAAAAAGCTCTTTTTGAATGTGTTTGACTTTCATTTGATTCATTTAGCTCTGTTTAAATGAGTTTGACTTTCGTTTGATTCAATTAGGTTTGTTTGTATGTGTTTGACTTTCATTTGATTCTAATAGTTTCGTTTGAATGTGTTTGACTTTTATTTGATTTAATTAGATTTTTTTAGATGTTTTTGACTTTCATTTTATTCAATTAGCTTTGTTGAATGCATTTGACTTTCATTTGATTCAAAAAGCTTTGTTTGAATGTGTTTGAATTTTATTTGATTCAATTAACTTTGTTTGAATGTGTTTGACTTTCATTTGATTCAATTAGCTTTGTTTGTATGTGTTTGACTATCATTTGATTCAATTAGCTTTGTAGAATGCATTTGACTTTCATTTGATTCAAATAGTTTTGTTTGAATGTGTTTGATTTTCATTTGATCTAATTAGATTTTTTTAGATGTTTTTGAATTTCATTTGATTCAATTAGCTTTGTTGAATGCATTTGACTTTCATTGGTTTCAAAAAGCTATGTTTCAATGTGTTTGACTTACGTTGGATTCAATAAGCTTTGTTTTTAAGTGTTTCACTTTCATTTGATTCAATTAGCTTTGTAGAATGCATTTGATTTTCATTTGATTCAATTATCTTTGTAGAATGCATTTGAGTTTCATTTGATTCAAATAGTTTTGTTTTAATGTGTTTGACTTTCATTTGATGGAATTAGATTTTCTTAGATGTTTTTGAATTTCATTTGATTCAATTAGCTTTGTTGAATGCATTTGGCTTTCATTTGATTCCAAAAACTATATTTGAATGTGTTTGACTTACGTTTGATTCAGTTAGCTTTGTTTGAATGTGTTTGACTTTCATTTGATATAATTAGCTTTGTAGAACGCATTTGACCTTCATTTGATTCAAAAAGCTCTTTTTTAATGGGTTTGACTTTCATTTAATTCATTTAGCTCTGTTTAAATGAGTTTGACTTTCGTTTGATTCAATTAGGTTTGTTTGTATGTGTTTGACTTTCATTCGATTCTAATAGTTTTGTTTGAACGTGTTTGACTTTTATTTGATTTAATTAGATTTTTTTAGATGTTTTTGACTTTCATTTTATTCAATTAGCTTTGTTGAATGCATTTGAATTTCATTTGATTCAAAAAGCTTTGTTTTAATGTGTTTGACTTTCATTTGATTCAATTAACTTTGTTTAAATGTGTTTGACTTTCATTTGATTCAATTAGCTTTGTTTGTATGTGTTTGACTATCATTTGATTCAATTAGCTTTGTGGAATGCATTTGACTTTCATTTGATTCAAATAATTTTGTTTGAATGTGTTTGATTTTCATTTGATCTAATTAGATTTTTTTAGATGTTTTTGAATTTCATTTGATTCAATTAGCTTTGTTGAATGCATTTGACTTTCATTGGATTCAAAAAGCTATGTTTGATTGTGTTTGACTTACGTTGGATTCAATTAGCTTTGTTTTTATGTGTTTGACTTTCATTTGATTCAATTAGCTTTGTAGAATGCATTTGACTTTCATTTGATTCAATTAGCTTTGTAGAATGCATTTGACTTTCATTTGATTCAAATAGTTTTGTTTGCATGTGTTTGACTTTCATTTGATTGAATTAGATTTTCTTAGATGTTTTTGAATTTCATTTGATTCAATTAGCTTTGTTGAATGCATTTAGCTTTCATTTGATTCCAAAAACTATATTTGAATGTGATTGGCTTACGTTTGATTCAATGAGCTTTGTTTGAACGTGTTTGACTTTCATTTGATTTAATTAGCTTTGTAGAATGCATTTGACCTTCATTTGATTCAAAAAGCTCTTTTTGAATGTGTTTGACTTTCATTTGATTCAATTAGGTTTGTTTGAATGTGTTTGACTTTCATTTGATTCTAATAGTTTTGTTTGAATGTGTTTGACTTTTATTTGATTTAATTAGATTTTTTTAGATGTTTTTTACTTTCATTTTATTTAATTAGCTTGTTGAATGCATTTGACTTTCATTTGATTCAAAAAGCTTTGTTTGAATGTGTTTGAATTTCATTTGATTCAATTAACTTTGTTTGTATGTGTTTGACTTTCATTTGATTCAATTAGCTTTGTAAAATGCATTTGACTTTCATTTGATTCAAATAGTTTTGTTTGAATGTGTTTGACTTTCATTTGATTTAATTAGATTTTTTTAGATGTTTTTGAATTTCATTTGATTCAATTAGCTTTGTTGAATGCATTTGGCTTTCATTTGATTCCAAAAACTATATTTGAATGTGTTTGACTTACGTTTGATTCAATTAGCTTTGTTTGAATGTGTTTGACTTTCATTTGATATAATTAGCTTTGTAGAACGCATTTGACCTTCATTTGATTCAAAAAGCTCTTTTTGAATGTGTTTGACTTTCATTTGATTCATTTAGCTCTGTTTAAATGAGTTTGACTTTCGTTTGATTCAATTAGGTTTGTTTGTATGTGTTTGACTTTCATTTGATTCTAATAGTTTCGTTTGAATGTGTTTGACTTTTATTTGATTTAATTAGATTTTTTTAGATGTTTTTGACTTTCATTTTATTCAATTAGCTTTGTTGAATGCATTTGACTTTCATTTGATTCAAAAAGCTTTGTTTGAATGTGTTTGAATTTCATTTGATTCAATTAACTTTGTTTGAATGTGTTTGACTTTCATTTGATTCAATTAGCTTTGTTTGTATGTGTTTGACTATCATTTGATTCAATTAGCTTTGTAGAATGCATTTGACTTTCATTTGATTCAAATAGTTTTGTTTGAATGTGTTTGATTTTCATTTGATCTAATTAGATTTTTTTAGATGTTTTTGAATTTCATTTGATTCAATTAGCTTTGTTGAATGCATTTGACTTTTATTGGTTTCAAAAAGCTATGTTTGAATGTGTTTGACTTACGTTGGATTCAATAAGCTTTGTTTTTAAGTGTTTCACTTTCATTTGATTCAATTAGCTTTGTAGAATGCATTTGACTTTCATTTGATTCAATTATCTTTGTAGAATGCATTTGAGTTTCATTTGATTCAAATAGTTTTGTTTTAATGTGTTTGACTTTCATTTGATTGAATTAGATTTTCTTAGATGTTTTTGAATTTCATTTGATTCAATATTTTTTTTGAATGCATTTGGCTTTCATTTGATTCCAAAAACTATATTTGAATGTGATTGACTTACGTTTGATTCAATGAGCTTTGTTTGAATGTGTTTGACTTTCATTTGATTTAATTCGCTTTGTAGAATGCATATGACCTTCATTTGATTCAAAAAGCTCTTTTTGAATGTGTTTGACTTTCATTTGATTCAATTAGCTCTGTTTAATTGAGTTTGACTTTCGTTTGATTCAATTAGGTTTGTTTGTATGTGTTTGACTTTCATTCGATTCTAATAGTTTTGTTTGAACGTGTTTGACTTTTATTTGATTTAATTAGATTTTTTTAGATGTTTTTGACTTTCATTTTATTCAATTAGCTTTGTTGAATGCATTTGACTTTCATTTGATTCAAAAAGCTTTCTTTGAATGTGTTTGAATTTCATTTGATTCAATTAACTTTGTTTGTATGTGTTTGACTTTCATTTGATTCAAATAGTTTTGTTTAAATGTGTTTGACTTTCATTTGATTTAATTAGATTTTTTTAGATGTTTTTTAATTTCATTTGATTCAATTAGCTTTGTTGAATGCATTTGGCTTTCATTTGATTCCAAAAACTATGTTTGAATGTGTTTGACATACGTTTGATTCAATTAGGTTTGTTTGAATATGTTTGACTTTCATTTGATTCAATTAGTTTTGTAGAATGCATTTGACCTTCATTTGATTCAAAAAGCTCTTTTTGAATGTGTTTGATTTTCATTTGATTCAATTAGCTCTGTTTGAATGAGTTTAAATTTCGTTTGATTCAATTAGGTTTGTTTGAATGTGTTTTACTTTCATTTGACTCTAATAGTTTTTTTTGAATGTGTTTTACTTTTATTTGATTTAATTAGATTTTTTTAGATGTTTTTGACTTTCATTTTGATTCAATTAGCTTTGTTGAATGCATTTGACTTTCATTTGATTCAAAAAGCTTTGTTTGAATGTGTTTGAATTTCATTTGATTCAATTAACTTTGTTTGAATGTGTATGACTTTCATTTTGATTCAATTAGCTTTGTTTGTACGTGTTTGACTATCATTTGATTCAATTAGCTTTGTAGAATGCATTTGACTTTCATTTGATTCAAATAGTTTTGTTTGAATGTGTTTGATTTTCATTTGATCTAATTAGATTTTTTTAGATGTTTTTGAATTTCATTTGATTCAATTAGCTTTGTTGAATGCATTTGACTTTCATTGGATTCAAAAAGCTATGTTTGAATGTGTTTGACTTACGTTGGATTCAATTAGCTTTGTTTTTATGTGCTTGAATTTCATTTGATTTAATTAGATTTGTAGAATGCATTTGACCTTCATTTGATTCAAAAAGCTCTTTTTGAATGTGTTTGACTTTCATTTGATTCAATTAGCTCTGTTTAAATGAGTTTGACTTTCGTTTGATTCAATTAGGTTTGTTTGAATGTGTTTGACTTTCATTTGATTCTAATAGTTTTGTTTGAATGTGTTTGACTTTTATTTGATTTAATTAGATTTTTTTAGATGTTTTTGACTTTCATTTTATTCAATTAGCTTTGTTGAATGCATTTGACTTTCATTTGATTCAAAAAGCTTTGTTTGAATGTGTTTGAATTTCATTTGATTCAATTAACTTTGTTTGAATGTGTTTGACTTTCATTTGATTCAATTAGCTTTGTTTGTATGTGTTTGACTATCATTTGATTCAATTAGCTTTGTAGAATGCATTTGACTTTCATTTGATTCAAATAGTTTTGTTTGAATGTGTTTGATTTTCATTTGATCTAATTAGATTTTTTTAGATGTTTTTGAATTTCATTTGATTCAATTAGCTTTGTTGAATGCATTTGACTTTTATTGGTTTCAAAAAGCTATGTTTGAATGTGTTTGACTTACGTTGGATTCAATAAGCTTTGTTTTTAAGTGTTTCACTTTCATTTGATTCAATTAGCTTTGTAGAATGCATTTGACTTTCATTTGATTCAATTATCTTTGTAGAATGCATTTGAGTTTCATTTGATTCAAATAGTTTTGTTTTAATGTGTTTGACTTTCATTTGATTGAATTAGATTTTCTTAGATGTTTTTGAATTTCATTTGATTCAATATTTTTTTTGAATGCATTTGGCTTTCATTTGATTCCAAAAACTATATTTGAATGTGATTGACTTACGTTTGATTCAATGAGCTTTGTTTGAATGTGTTTGACTTTCATTTGATTTAATTCGCTTTGTAGAATGCATATGACCTTCATTTGATTCAAAAAGCTCTTTTTGAATGTGTTTGACTTTCATTTGATTCAATTAGCTCTGTTTAATTGAGTTTGACTTTCGTTTGATTCAATTAGGTTTGTTTGTATGTGTTTGACTTTCATTCGATTCTAATAGTTTTGTTTGAACGTGTTTGACTTTTATTTGATTTAATTAGATTTTTTTAGATGTTTTTGACTTTCATTTTATTCAATTAGCTTTGTTGAATGCATTTGACTTTCATTTGATTCAAAAAGCTTTCTTTGAATGTGTTTGAATTTCATTTGATTCAATTAACTTTGTTTGTATGTGTTTGACTTTCATTTGATTCAAATAGTTTTGTTTAAATGTGTTTGACTTTCATTTGATTTAATTAGATTTTTTTAGATGTTTTTTAATTTCATTTGATTCAATTAGCTTTGTTGAATGCATTTGGCTTTCATTTGATTCCAAAAACTATGTTTGAATGTGTTTGACATACGTTTGATTCAATTAGGTTTGTTTGAATATGTTTGACTTTCATTTGATTCAATTAGTTTTGTAGAATGCATTTGACCTTCATTTGATTCAAAAAGCTCTTTTTGAATGTGTTTGATTTTCATTTGATTCAATTAGCTCTGTTTGAATGAGTTTAACTTTCGTTTGATTCAATTAGGTTTGTTTGAATGTGTTTTACTTTCATTTGACTCTAATAGTTTTTTTTGAATGTGTTTTACTTTTATTTGATTTAATTAGATTTTTTTAGATGTTTTTGACTTTCATTTTGATTCAATTAGCTTTGTTGAATGCATTTGACTTTCATTTGATTCAAAAAGCTTTGTTTGAATGTGTGTGAATTTCATTTGATTCAATTAACTTTGTTTGAATGTGTATGACTTTCATTTTGATTCAATTAGCTTTGTTTGTATGTGTTTGACTATCATTTGATTCAATTAGCTTTGTAGAATGCATTTGACTTTCATTTGATTCAAATAGTTTTGTTTGAATGTGTTTGATTTTCATTTGATCTAATTAGATTTTTTTAGATGTTTTTGAATTTCATTTGATTCAATTAGCTTTGTTGAATGCATTTGACTTTCATTGGATTCAAAAAGCTATGTTTGAATGTGTTTGACTTACGTTGGATTCAATTAGCTTTGTTTTTATGTGCTTGAATTTCATTTGATTTAATTAGATTTGTAGAATGCATTTGACCTTCATTTGATTCAAAAAGCTCTTTTTGAATGTGTTTGACTTTCATTTGATTCAATTAGCTCTGTTTAAATGAGTTTGACTTTCGTTTGATTCAATTAGGTTTGTTTGAATGTGTTTGACTTTCATTTGATTCTAATAGTTTTGTTTGAATGTGTTTGACTTTTATTTGATTTAATTAGATTTTTTTAGATGTTTTTGACTTTCATTTTATTCAATTAGCTTTGTTGAATGCATTTGACTTTCATTTGATTCAAAAAGCTTTGTTTGAATGTGTTTGAATTTCATTTGATTCAATTAACTTTGTTTGAATGTGTTTGACTTTCATTTGATTCAATTAGCTTTGTTTGTATGTGTTTGACTATCATTTGATTCAATTAGCTTTGTAGAATGCATTTGACTTTCATTTGATTCAAATAGTTTTGTTTGAATGTGTTTGATTTTCATTTGATCTAATTAGATTTTTTTTAGATGTTTTTGAATTTCATTTGATTCAATTAGCTTTGTTGAATGCATTTGACTTTCATTGGATTCAAAAAGCTATGTTTGAATGTGTTTGACTTACGTTGGATTCAATTAGCTTTGTTTTTATGTGTTTGACTTTCATTTGATATAATTAGCTTTGTAGAATGCATTTGACCTTCATTTGATTCAAAAAGCTCTTTTGGAATGTGTTTGTTTTTCATTTGATTCAATTAGCTCTGTTTGAATGAATTTAACTTTTGTTTGATCCAATTAGGTTTGTTTGAATGTGTTTGACTTTCATTTGATTCTAATAGTTTTTTTTGAATGTGTTTGACTTTTATTTGATTTAATTAGATTTTTTTAGATGTTTTTGACTTTCATTTTATTCAATTAGCTTTGTTGAATGTATTTGACTTTCATTTGATTCAAAAAGCTTTGATTGAATGTGTTTGAATTTCATTTGATTCAATTAACTTTGTTTGAATGTGTATGACTTTCATTTTGATTCAATTAGCTTTGTTTGTATGTGTTTGACTATCATTTGATTCAATTAGCTTTGTAGAATGCATTTGACTTTCATTTAATTCAAATAGTTTTGTTTGAATGTGTTTGATTTTCATTTGATCTAATTAGATTTTTTTAGATGTTTTTGAATTTCGTTTGATTCAATTAGCTTTGTTGAATGCATTTGACTTTCATTGGATTCAAAAAGCTATGTTTGAATGTGTTTGACTTACGTTGGATTCAATAAGCTTTGTTTTTAAGTGTTTCACTTTCATTTGATTCAATTAGCTTTGTAGAATGCATTTGACTTTCATTTGATTCAATTATCTTTGTAGAATGCATTTGAGTTTCATTTGATTCAAATAGTTTTGTTTTAATGTGTTTGACTTTCATTTGATTGAATTAGATTTTCTTAGATGTTTTTGAATTTCATTTGATTCAATATTTTTTTTGAATGCATTTGGCTTTCATTTGATTCCAAAAACTATATTTGAATGTGATTGACTTACGTTTGATTCAATGAGCTTTGTTTGAATGTGTTTGACTTTCATTTGATTTAATTCGCTTTGTAGAATGCATATGACCTTCATTTGATTCAAAAAGCTCTTTTTGAATGTGTTTGACATTCATTTGATTCAATTAGCTCTGTTTAATTGAGTTTGACTTTCGTTTGATTCAATTAGGTTTGTTTGTATGTGTTTGACTTTCATTCGATTCTAATAGTTTTGTTTGAACGTGTTTGACTTTTATTTGATTTAATTAGATTTTTTTAGATGTTTTTGACTTTCATTTTATTCAATTAGCTTTGTTGAATGCATTTGACTTTCATTTGATTCAAAAAGCTTTCTTTGAATGTGTTTGAATTTCATTTGATTCAATTAACTTTGTTTGTATGTGTTTGACTTTCATTTGATTCAAATAGTTTTGTTTAAATGTGTTTGACTTTCATTTGATTTAATTAGATTTTTTTAGATGTTTTTTAATTTCATTTGATTCAATTAGCTTTGTTGAATGCATTTGGCTTTCATTTGATTCCAAAAACTATGTTTGAATGTGTTTGACATACGTTTGATTCAATTAGGTTTGTTTGAATATGTTTGACTTTCATTTGATTCAATTAGTTTTGTAGAATGCATTTGACCTTCATTTGATTCAAAAATCTCTTTTTGAATGTGTTTGATTTTCATTTGATTCAATTAGCTCTGTTTGAATGAGTTTAACTTTCGTTTGATTCAATTTGGTTTGTTTGATTGTGTTTTACTTTCATTTGACTCTAATAGCTTTGTTTCAATGTGTTTTACTTTCATTTGATTTAATTAGGTTTGTTTGAATGTGTTTGACTTTCATTTGATTCAAATAGATTTGTTGAATGCATTTGACTTTCATTTGATTCAAAAAGCTTTGTTTGAATGTGTTTGAATTTCATTTGATTCAATTAACTTTGTTTGAATGTGTATGACTTTCATTTTGATTCAATTAGCTTTGTTTGTATGTGTTTGACTATCATTTGATTCAATTAGCTTTGTAGAATGCATTTGACTTTCATTTGATTCAAATAGTTTTGTTTGAATGTGTTTGATTTTCATTTGATCTAATTAGATTTTTTTAGATGTTTTTGAATTTCATTTGATTCAATTAGCTTTGTTGAATGCATTTGACTTTCATTGGATTCAAAAAGCTATGTTTGAATGTGTTTGACTTACGTTGGATTCAATTAGCTTTGTTTTTATGTGCTTGAATTTCATTTGATTTAATTAGATTTGTAGAATGCATTTGACCTTCATTTGATTCAAAAAGCTCTTTTTGAATGTGTTTGACTTTCATTTGATTCAATTAGCTTTGTTTAAATGAGTTTGACTTTCATTTGATTCAATTAGGTTTGTTTGAATGTGTTTGACTTTCATTTGATTCTAATAGTTTTGTTTGAATGTGTTTGACTTTTATTTGATTTAATTAGATTTTTTTAGATGTTTTTGACTTTCATTTTATTCAATTAGCTTTGTTGAATGCATTTGACTTTCATTTGATTCAAAAAGCTTTGTTTGAATGTGTTTGAATTTCATTTGATTCAATTAACTTTGTTTGAATGTGTTTGACTTTCATTTGATTCAATTAGCTTTGTTTGTATGTGTTTGACTATCATTTGATTCAATTAGCTTTGTAGAATGCATTTGACTTTCATTTGATTCAAATAGTTTTGTTTGAATGTGTTTGATTTTCATTTGATCTAATTAGATTTTTTTAGATGTTTTTGAATTTCATTTGATTCAATTAGCTTTGTTGAATGCATTTGACTTTCATTGGATTCAAAAAGCTATGTTTGAATGTGTTTGACTTACGTTGGATTCAATTAGCTTTGTTTTTATGTGTTTGACTTTCATTTGATATAATTAGCTTTGTAGAATGCATTTGACCTTCATTTGATTCAAAAAGCTCTTTTGGAATGTGTTTGTTTTTCATTTGATTCAATTAGCTCTGTTTGAATGAATTTAACTTTCGTTTGATCCAATTAGGTTTGTTTGAATGTGTTTGACTTTCATTTGATTCTAATAGTTTTTTTTGAATGTGTTTGACTTTTATTTGATTTAATTAGATTTTTTTAGATGTTTTTGACTTTCATTTTATTCAATTAGCTTTGTTGAATGCATTTGACTTTCATTTGATTCAAAAAGTTTTTTTTGAATGTGTTTGAATTTCATTTGATTCAATTAACTTTGTTTGAATGTGTATGACTTTCATTTTGATTCAATTAGCTTTGTTTTTATGTGTTTGACTAACATTTGATTCAATTAGCTTTGTAGAATGCATTTGACTTTCATTTAATTCAAATAGTTTTGTTTGAATGTGTTTGATTTTCATTTGATCTAATTAGATTTTTTTAGATGTTTTTGAATTTCGTTTGATTCAATTAGCTTTGTTGAATGCATTTGACTTTCATTGGATTCAAAAAGCTATGTTTGAATGTGTTTGACTTACGTTGGATTCAATTAGCTTTGTTTTTATGTGCTTGAATTTCATGTGATTTAATTAGCTTTGTAGAATGCATTTGACCTTCATTTGATTCAAAAAGCTCTTTTTGAATGTGTTTGACTTTCATTTGATTCAATTAGCTCTGTGTAAATGAGTTTGACTTTCGTTTGATTCAATTAGGTTTGTTTGAATGTGTTTGACTTTCATTTGATTCTAATAGTTTTGTTTGAATGTGTTTGACTTTTATTTGATTTAATTAGATTTTTTTAGATGTTTTTGACTTTCATTTTATTCAATTAGCTTTGTTGAATGCATTTGACTTTCATTTGATTCAAAAAGCTTTGTTTGAATGTGTTTGAATTTCATTTGATTCAATTAACTTTGTTTGAATGTGTATGACTTTCATTTTGATTCAATTAGCTTTGTTTGTATGTGTTTGACTATCATTTGATTCAATTAGCTTTGTAGAATGCATTTGACTTTCATTTGATTCAAATAGTTTTGTTTGAATGTGTTTGATTTGCATTTGATCTAATTAGATTTTTTTAGATGTATTTGAATTTCATTTGATTCAATTAGCTTTGTTGAATGCATTTGACTTTCATTGGATTCAAAAAGCTATGTTTGAATGTGTTTGACTTACGTTGGATTCAATTAGCTTTGTTTTTATGTGCTTGAATTTCATGTGATTTAGTTAGCTTTGTAGAATGCATTTGACCTTCATTTGATTCAAAAAGCTCTTTTTGAATGTGTTTGACTTTCATTTGATTCAATTAGCTCTGTTTAAATGAGTTTGACTTTCGTTTGATTCAATTAGGTTTGTTTGAATGTGTTTGACTTTCATTTGATTCTAATAGTTTTGTTTGAATGTGTTTGACTTTTATTTGATTTAATTAGATTTTTTTAGATGTTTTTGACTTTCATTTTATTCAATTAGCTTTGTTGAATGCATTTGACTTTCATTTGATTCAAAAAGCTTTGTTTGAATGTGTTTGAATTTCATTTGATTCAATTAATTTTGTTTGAATGTGTTTGACTTTCATTCGATTCAATTAGCTTTGTTTGTATGTGTTTGACTATCATTTGATTCAATTAGCTTTGTAGAATGCATTTGACTTTCATTTGATTCAAATAGTTTTGTTTGAATGTGTTTGATTTTCATTTGATCTAATTAGATTTTTTTAGATGTTTTTGAATTTCATTTGATTCAATTAGCTTTGTTGAATGCATTTGACTTTCATTGGATTCAAAAAGCTATGTTTGAATGTGTTTGACTTACGTTGGATTCAATTAGCTTTGTTTTTATGTGTTTGACTTTCATTTGATATAATTAGCTTTGTAGAATGCATTTGACCTTCATTTGATTCAAAAAGCTCTTTTGGAATGTGTTTGTTTTTCATTTGATTCAATTAGCTCTGTTTGAATGAATTTAACTTTCGTTTGATCCAATTAGGTTTGTTTGAATGTGTTTGACTTTCATTTGATTCTAATAGTTTTTTTTGAATGTGTTTGACTTTTATTTGATTTAATTAGATTTTTTTAGATGTTTTTGACTTTCATTTTATTCAATTAGCTTTGTTGAATGCATTTGACTTTCATTTGATTCAAAAAGTTTTTTTTGAATGTGTTTGAATTTCATTTGATTCAATTAACTTTGTTTGAATGTGTATGACTTTCATTTTGATTCAATTAGCTTTGTTTTTATGTGTTTGACTAACATTTGATTCAATTAGCTTTGTAGAATGCATTTGACTTTCATTTAATTCAAATAGTTTTGTTTGAATGTGTTTGATTTTCATTTGATCTAATTAGATTTTTTTAGATGTTTTTGAATTTCGTTTGATTCAATTAGCTTTGTTGAATGCATTTGACTTTCATTGGATTCAAAAAGCTATGTTTGAATGTGTTTGACTTACGTTGGATTCAATTAGCTTTGTTTTTATGTGCTTGAATTTCATTTGATTTAATTAGATTTGTAGAATGCATTTGACCTTCATTTGATTCAAAAAGCTCTTTTTGAATGTGTTTCACTTTCATTTGATTCAATTAGCTCTGTTTAAATGAGTTTAACTTTCGTTTGATTCAATTAGGTTTGTTTGAATGTGTTTTACTTTCATTTGACTCTAATAGTTTTTTTTGAATGTGTTTGACTTTTATTTGATTTAATTAGATTTTTTTAGATGTTTTTGACTTTCATTTTATTCAATTAGCTTTGTTGAATGCATTTGACTTTCATTTGATTCAAAAATCTTTGTTTGAATGTGTTTGAATTTCATTTGATTCAATTAACTTTGTTTGAATGTGTATGACTTTCATTTTGATTCAATTAGCTTTGTTTGTATGTGTTTGACTATCATTTGATTCAATTAGCTTTGTAGAATGCATTTGACTTTCATTTGATTCAAATAGTTTTGTTTGAATGTGTTTGATTTTCATTTGATCTAATTAGATTTTTTTAGATGTTTTTGAATTTCATTTGATTCAATTAGCTTTGTTGAATGCATTTGACTTTCATTGGATTCAAAAAGCTATGTTTGAATGTGTTTGACTTACGTTGGATTCAATTAGCTTTGTTTTTATGTGCTTGAATTTCATTTGATTTAATTAGATTTGTAGAATGCATTTGACCTTCATTTGATTCAAAAAGCTCTTTTTGAATGTGTTTGACTTTCATTTGATTCAATTAGCTCTGTTTAAATGAGTTTAACTTTCGTTTAATTCAATTAGGTTTGTTTGAATGTGTTTTACTTTCATTTGACTCTAATAGTTTTTTTTGAATGTGTTTGACTTTTATTTGATTTAATTAGATTTTTTTAGATGTTTTTGACTTTCATTTTATTCAATTAGATTTGTTGAATGCATTTGACTTTCATTTGATTCAAAAAGCTTTGTTTGAATGTGTTTGAATTTCATTTGATTCAATTAACTTTGTTTGAATGTGTATGACTTTCATTTTGATTCAATTAGCTTTGTTTGTATGTGTTTGACTATCATTTGATTCAATTAGCTTTGTAGAATGCATTTGACTTTCATTTGATTCAAATAGTTTTGTTTGAATGTGTTTGATTTTCATTTGATCTAATTAGATTTTTTTAGATGTTTTTGAATTTCATTTGATTCAATTAGCTTTGTTGAATGCATTTGACTTTCATTGGATTCAAAAAGCTATGTTTGAATGTGTTTGACTTACGTTGGATTCAATTAGCTTTGTTTTTATGTGCTTGAATTTCATTTGATTTAATTAGATTTGTAGAATGCATTTGACCTTCATTTGATTCAAAAAGCTCTTTTTGAATGTGTTTGACTTTCATTTGATTCAATTAGCTCTGTTTAAATGAGTTTGACTTTCGTTTGATTCAATTAGGTTTGTTTGAATGTGTTTGACTTTCATTTGATTCTAATAGTTTTGTTTGAATGTGTTTGACTTTTATTTGATTTAATTAGATTTTTTTAGATGTTTTTGACTTTCATTTTATTCAATTAGCTTTGTTGAATGCATTTGACTTTCATTTGATTCAAAAAGCTTTGTTTGAATGTGTTTGAATTTCATTTGATTCAATTAACTTTGTTTGAATGTGTTTGACTTTCATTTGATTCAATTAGCTTTGTTTGTATGTGTTTGACTATCATTTGATTCAATTAGCTTTGTAGAATGCATTTGACTTTCATTTGATTCAAATAGTTTTGTTTGAATGTGTTTTATTTTCATTTGATCTAATTAGATTTTTTTAGATGTTTTTGAATTTCATTTGATTCAATTAGCTTTGTTGAATGCATTTGACTTTCATTGGATTCAAAAAGCTATGTTTGAATGTGTTTGACTTACGTTGGATTCAATTAGCTTTGTTTTTATGTGTTTGACTTTCATTTGATATAATTAGCTTTGTAGAATGCATTTGACCTTCATTTGATTCAAAAAGCTCTTTTGGAATGTGTTTGTTTTTCATTTGATTCAATTAGCTCTGTTTGAATGAATTTAACTTTCGTTTGATCCAATTAGGTTTGTTTGAATGTGTTTGACTTTCATTTGATTCTAATAGTTTTTTTTGAATGTGTTTGACTTTTATTTGATTTAATTAGATTTTTTTAGATGTTTTTGACTTTCATTTTATTCAATTAGCTTTGTTGAATGCATTTGACTTTCATTTGATTCAAAAAGCTTTGTTTGAATGTGTTTGAATTTCATTTGATTCAATTAACTTTGTTTGAATGTGTATGACTTTCATTTTGATTCAATTAGCTTTGTTTTTATGTGTTTGACTAACATTTGATTCAATTAGCTTTGTAGAATGCATTTGACTTTCATTTAATTCAAATAGTTTTGTTTGAATGTGTTTGATTTTCATTTGATCTAATTAGATTTTTTTAGATGTTTTTGAATTTCGTTTGATTCAATTAGCTTTGTTGAATGCATTTGACTTTCATTGGATTCAAAAAGCTATGTTTGAATGTGTTTGACTTACGTTGGATTCAATTAGCTTTGTTTTTATGTGCTTGAATTTCATGTGATTTAATTAGCTTTGTAGAATGCATTTGACCTTCATTTGATTCAAAAAGCTCTTTTTGAATGTGTTTGACTTTCATTTGATTCAATTAGCTCTGTGTAAATGAGTTTGACTTTCGTTTGATTCAATTAGGTTTGTTTGAATGTGTTTGACTTTCATTTGATTCTAATAGTTTTGTTTGAATGTGTTTGACTTTTATTTGATTTAATTAGATTTTTTTAGATGTTTTTGACTTTCATTTTATTCAATTAGCTTTGTTGAATGCATTTGACTTTCATTTGATTCAAAAAGCTTTGTTTGAATGTGTTTGAATTTCATTTGATTCAATTAACTTTGTTTGAATGTGTATGACTTTCATTTTGATTCAATTAGCTTTGTTTGTATGTGTTTGACTATCATTTGATTCAATTAGCTTTGTAGAATGCATTTGACTTTCATTTGATTCAAATAGTTTTGTTTGAATGTGTTTGATTTGCATTTGATCTAATTAGATTTTTTTAGATGTATTTGAATTTCATTTGATTCAATTAGCTTTGTTGAATGCATTTGACTTTCATTGGATTCAAAAAGCTATGTTTGAATGTGTTTGACTTACGTTGGATTCAATTAGCTTTGTTTTTATGTGCTTGAATTTCATGTGATTTAGTTAGCTTTGTAGAATGCATTTGACCTTCATTTGATTCAAAAAGCTCTTTTTGAATGTGTTTGACTTTCATTTGATTCAATTAGCTCTGTTTAAATGAGTTTGACTTTCGTTTGATTCAATTAGGTTTGTTTGAATGTGTTTGACTTTCATTTGATTCTAATAGTTTTGTTTGAATGTGTTTGACTTTTATTTGATTTAATTAGATTTTTTTAGATGTTTTTGACTTTCATTTTATTCAATTAGCTTTGTTGAATGCATTTGACTTTCATTTGATTCAAAAAGCTTTGTTTGAATGTGTTTGAATTTCATTTGATTCAATTAATTTTGTTTGAATGTGTTTGACTTTCATTCGATTCAATTAGCTTTGTTTGTATGTGTTTGACTATCATTTGATTCAATTAGCTTTGTAGAATGCATTTGACTTTCATTTAATTCAAATAGTTTTGTTTGAATGTGTTTGATTTTCATTTGATCTAATTAGATTTTTTTAGATGTTTTTGAATTTCATTTGATTCAATTAGCTTTGTTGAATGCATTTGACTTTCATTGGATTCAAAAAGCTATGTTTGAATGTGTTTGACTTACGTTGGATTCAATTAGCTTTGTTTTAATGTGTTTGACTTTCATTTGATTCAAGTAGCTTTGTAGAATGCATTTGACTTTCATTTGATTCAATTAGCTTTGTAGAATGCATTTGACTTTCATTTGATTCAAATAGTTTTGTTTGAATGTGTTTGACTTTCATTTGATTGAATTAGATTTTCTTAGATGTTTTTGAATTTCATTTGATTCAATTAGCTTTGTTGAATGCATTTGGCTTTCATTTGATTCCAAAAACTATATTTGAATGTGATTGAGTTACGTTTGATTCAATGAGCTTTGTTTGAATGTGTTTGACTTTCATTTGATTCTAATAGTTTTGTTTGAATGTGTTTGACTTTTATTTGATTTAATTAGATTTTTTTAGATGTTTTTGACTTTGATTTGATTCAAATAGTTTTGTTTGAATGTGTTTGACTTTCATTTGATTTAATTAGATTTTTTTAGATGTTTTTGACCTTCATTTTATTCAATTAGCTTTGTTGAATGCATTTGGCTTTCATTTGATTCCAAAAACTATGTTTGAATGTGTTTGACTTATGTTTGATTCAATTAGGTTTGTTTGAATATGTTTGACTTTCATTTGATTCAATTAGTTTTGTAGAATGCATTTGACCTTCATTTGATTCAAAAAGCTCTTTTTGAATGTGTTTGATTTTCATTTGATTCAATTAGCTCTTTTTGAATGAGTTTAACTTTCGTTTGATTCAATTAGGTTTGTTTGAATGTGTTTGACTTTCATTTGATTCTAATAGTTTTGTTTGAATGTGTTTGACTTTTATTTGATTTAATTAGATTTTTTTAGATGTTTTTGACATTCATTTTATTCAATTAGCTTTGTTGAATGCATTTGACTTTCATTTGATTCAATAAGCTTTGTTTGAATGTGTTTGAATTTCATTTGATTCAATTAACTTTGTTTGTATGTGTTTGACTTTCATTTGATTCTAATAGTTTTGTTTGAATGTGTTTGACTTTTATTTGATTTAATTAGATTTTTTTAGATGTTTTTGACTTTGATTTGATTCAAATAGTTTTGTTTGAATGTGTTTGACTTTCATTTGATTTAATTAGATTTTTTTAGATGTTTTTGACCTTCATTTTATTCAATTAGCTTTGTTGAATGCATTTGGCTTTCATTTGATTCCAAAAACTATGTTTGAATGTGTTTAACTTACGTTTGATTCAATTAGGTTTGTTTGAATATGTTTGACTTTCATATGATTCAATTAGTTTTGTAGAATGCATTTGACCTTCATTTGATTCAAAAAGCTCTTTTTGAATGTGTTTGATTTTCATTTGATTCAATTAGCTCTGTTTGAATGAGTTTAACTTTCGTTTGATTCAATTAGGTTTGTTTGAATGTGTTTGACTTTCATTTGACTCTAATAGTTTTGTTTGAATGTGTTTGACTTTTATTTGATTTAATTAGATTTTTGTAGATGTTTTTGACTTTCATTTTATTCAATTAGCTTTGTTGAATGCATTTGACTTTCATTTGATTCAAAAAGCTTTGTTTGAATGTGTTTGAATTTCATTTGATTCAATTAACTTTGTTTGAATGTGTTTGACTTTCATTTGATTCAATTAGCTTTGTTTGTATGTGTTTGACTATCATTTTATTCAATTAGCTTTGTAGAATGCATTTGACTTTCATTTGATTCAAATAGTTTTGTTTGAATGTGTTTGATTTTCATTTGATCTAATTAGATTTTTTTAGATGTTTTTGAATTTCATTTGATTCAATTAGCTTTGTTGAATGCATTTGACTTTCATTGGATTCAAAAAGCTATGTTTGAATGTGTTTGACTTACGTTGGATTCAATTAGCTTTGTTTTTATGTGCTTGAATTTCATTTGATTTAATTAGATTTGTAGAATGCATTTGACCTTCATTTGATTCAAAAAGCTCTTTTTGAATGTGTTTGACTTTCATTTGATTCAATTAGCTCTGTTTAAATGAGTTTAACTTTCGTTTGATTCAATTAGGTTTGTTTGAATGTGTTTTACTTTCATTTGAATCTAATAGTTTTTTTTGAATGTGTTTGACTTGTATTTGATTTAATTAGATTTTTTTAGATGTTTTTGACTTTCATTTTATTCAATTAGCTTTGTTGAATGCATTTGACTTTCATTTGATTCAAAAATCTTTGTTTGAATGTGTTTGAATTTCATTTGATTCAATTAACTTTGTTTTAATGTGTATGACTTTCATTTTGATTCAATTAGCTTTGTTTGTATGTGTTTGACTATCATTTGATTCAATTAGCTTTGTAGAATGCATTTGACTTTCATTTGATTCAAATAGTTTTGTTTGAATGTGTTTGATTTTCATTTGATCTAATTAGATTTTTTTAGATGTTTTTGAATTTCATTTGATTCAATTAGCTTTGTTGAATGCATTTGACTTTCATTGGATTCAAAAAGCTATGTTTGAATGTGTTTGACTTACGTTGGATTCAATTAGCTTTGTTTTTATGTGCTTGAATTTCATTTGATTTAATTAGATTTGTAGAATGCATTTGACCTTCATTTGATTCAAAAAGCTTTTTTTGAATGTGTTTGACTTTCATTTGATTCAATTAGCTCTGTTTAAATGAGTTTGACTTTCGTTTGATTCAATTAGGTTTGTTTGAATGTGTTTGACTTTCATTTGATTCTAATAGTTTTGTTTGAATGTGTTTGACTTTTATTTGATTTAATTAGATTTTTTTAGATGTTTTTGACTTTCATTTTATTCAATTAGCTTTGTTGAATGCATTTGACTTTCATTTGATTCAAAAAGCTTTGTTTGAATGTGTTTGAATTTCATTTGATTCAATTAACTTTGTTTGAATGTGTTTAACTTTCATTAGATTCAATTAGCTTTGTTTGTATGTGTTTGACTATCATTTGATTCAATTAGCTTTGTAGAATGCATTTGACTTTCATTTGATTCTAATAGTTTTGTTTGAACGTGTTTGACTTTTATTTGATTTAATTAGGTTTTTTTAGATGTTTTTGACTTTCATTTTATTCAATTAGCTTTGTTGAATGCATTTGACTTTCATTTGATTCAAAAAGCTTTGTTTGAATGTGTTTGAATTTCATTTGATTCAATTAACTTTGTTTGTATGTGTTTGACTTTCGTTTGATTCAAATAGTTTTGTTTAAATGTGTTTGACTTTCATTTGATTTAATTAGATTTTTTTAAATGTTTTTTAATTTCATTTGATTCAATTAGCTTTGTTGAATGCATTTGGCTTTCATTTGATTCCAAAAACTATGTTTGAATGTGTTTGACATACGTTTGATTCAATTAGGTTTGTTTGAATATGTTTGACTTTCATTTGATTCAATTAGTTTTGTAGAATGCATTTGACCTTCATTTGATTCAAAAAGCTCTTTTTGAATGTGTTTGATTTTCATTTGATTCAATTAGCTCTGTTTGAATGAGTTTAACTTTCGTTTGATTCAATTAGGTTTGTTTGAATGTGTTTTACTTTCATTTGACTCTAATAGTTTTTTTTGAATGTGTTTGACTTTTATTTGATTTAATTAGATTTTTTTAGATGTTTTTGACTTTCATTTTATTCAATTAGCTTTGTTGAATGTATTTGACTTTCATTTGATTCAAAAATCTTTGTTTGAATGTGTTTGAATTTCATTTGATTCAATTAACTTTGTTTGAATGTGTATGACTTTCATTTTGATTCAATTAGCTTTGTTTGTATGTGTTTGACTATCATTTGATTCAATTAGCTTTGTAGAATGCATTTGACTTTCATTTGATTCAAATAGTTTTGTTTGAATGTGTTTGATTTTCATTTGATCTAATTAGATTTTTTTAGATGTTTTTGAATTTCATTTGATTCAATTAGCTTTGTTGAATGCATTTGACTTTCATTGGATTCAAAAAGCTATGTTTGAATGTGTTTGACTTACGTTGGATTCAATTAGCTTTGTTTTAATGTGTTTGACTTTCATTTGATTCAATTAGCTTTGTAGAATGCATTTGACTTTCATTTGATTCAAAAAGCTATGTTTGAATGTGTTTGACTTACGTTGGATTAAATTAGCTTTGTTTTTATGTGCTTGAATTTCATGTGATTTAATTAGCTTTGTAGAATGCATTTGACCTTCATTTGATTCAAAAAGCTCTTTTTGAATGTGTTTGACTTTCATTTGATTCAATTAGCTCTGTGTAAATGAGTTTGACTTTCGTTTGATTCAATTAGGTTTGTTTGAATGTGTTTGACTTTCATTTGATTCTAATAGTTTTGTTTGAATGTGTTTGACTTTTATTTGATTTAATTAGATTTTTTTAGATGTTTTTGACTTTCATTTTGTTCAATTAGCTTTGTTGAATGCATTTGACTTTCATTTGATTCAAAAAGCTTTGTTTGAATGTGTTTGAATTTCATTTGATTCAATTAACTTTGTTTGAATGTGTATGACTTTCATTTTGATTCAATTAGCTTTGTTTTTATGTGTTTGACTAACATTTGATTCAATTAGCTTTGTAGAATGCATTTGACTTTCATTTAATTCAAATAGTTTTGTTTGAATGTGTTTGATTTTCATTTGATCTAATTAGATTTTTTTAGATGTTTTTGAATTTCATTTGATTCAATTAGCTTTGTTGAATGCATTTGACTTTCATTGGATTCAAAAAGCTATGTTTGAATGTGTTTGACTTACGTTGGATTGAACTAGCTTTTTTTTTATGTGTTTGACTTTCATTTGATACAATTAGCTTTGTAGAATGCATTTGTTCTTCATTTGATTCAAAAAACTCTTTTTGAATGTGTTTGATTTTCATTTGATTCAATTAGCTCTGTTTGAATGAATTTAACTTTCGTTTGATTCAATTAGGTTTGTTTGAATGTGTTTGACTTTCATTTGATTCTGATAGTTTTTTTTTAATGTGTTTGACTTTTATTTGATTTAATTAGATTTTTTTAGATGTTTTTCACTTTCATTTTATTCAATTAGCTTTGTTGAATGCATTTGACTTTCATTTGATTCAAAAAGCTTTGTTTGAATGTGTTTGAATTTCATTTGATTCAATTAACTTTGTTTGAATGTGTATGACTTTCATTTTGATTCAATTAGCTTTGTTTGTATGTGTTTGACTATCATTTGATTCAATTAGCTTTGTAGAATGCATTTGACTTTCATTTGATTCAAATAGTTTTGTTTGAATGTGTTTGATTTTCATTTGATCTAATTAGATTTTTTTAGATGTTTTTGAATTTCATTTGATTCAATTAGCTTTGTTGAATGCATTTGACTTTCATTGGATTCAAATAGTTTTGTTTGAATGTGTTTGATTTTCATTTGATCTAATTAGATTTTTTTAGATGTTTTTGAATTTCATTTGATTCAATTAGCTTTGTTGAATGCATTTGAGTTTCATTGGATTCAAAAAGCTATGTTTGAATGTGTTTGACTTACGTTGGATTCAATTAGCTTTGTTTTTATGTGCTTGAATTTCATGTGATTTAATTAGGTTTGTAGAATGCATTTGACCTTCATTTGATTCAAAAAGCTCTTTTTGAATGTGTTTGACTTTCATTTTATTCAATTAGCTCTGTTTAAATGAGTTTGACTTTCGTTTGATTCAATTAGGTTTGTTTGAATGTGTTTGACTTTCATTTGATTCTAATAGTTTTGTTTGAATGTGTTTGACTTTTATTTGATTTAATTAGATTTTTTTAGATGTTTTTTACTTTCATTTTATTCAATTAGCTTTGTTGAATGTATTTGACTTTCATTTGATTCAAAAAGCTTTGTTTGAATGTGTTTGAATTTCATTTGATTCAATTAATTTTGTTTGAATGTGTTTGACTTTCATTCGATTCAATTAGCTTTGTTTGTATGTGTTTGACTATCATTTGATTCAATTAGCTTTGTAGAATGCATTTGACTTTCATTTGATTCAAATAGTTTTGTTTGAATGTGTTTGATTTTCATTTGATCTAATTAGATTTTTTTAGATGTTTTT
The DNA here is from genome assembly GCA_034703905.1 of Chenopodium berlandieri. NCBI lineage: Eukaryota > Viridiplantae > Streptophyta > Magnoliopsida > Caryophyllales > Amaranthaceae > Chenopodium > Chenopodium berlandieri. Next base: position 47,464 of record JAWIZW010000114.1, read on the forward strand.
GAATTTCATTTGATTCAATTAGCTTTGTTGAATGCATTTGACTTTCATTTGATTCAAAAATCTTTGTTTGAATGTGTTTGAATTTCATTTGATTCAATTAACTTTGTTTGAATGTGTATGACTTTCATTTTGATTCAATTAGCTTTGTTTGTATGTGTTTGACTATCATTTGATTCAATTAGCTTTGTAGAATGCATTTGACTTTCATTTGATTCAAATAGTTTTGTTTGAATGTGTTTGATTTTCATTTGATCTAATTAGATTTTTTTAGATGTTTTTGAATTTCATTTGATTCAATTAGCTTTGTTGAATGCATTTGACTTTCATTGGATTCAAAAAGCTATGTTTGAATGTGTTTGACTTACGTTGGATTGAACTAGCTTTTTTTTTTATGTGTTTGACTTTCATTTGATACAATTAGCTTTGTAGAATGCATTTGTTCTTCATTTGATTCAAAAAACTCTTTTTGAATGTGTTTGATTTTCATTTGATTCAATTAGCTCTGTTTGAATGAATTTAACTTTCGTTTGATTCAATTAGGTTTGTTTGAATGTGTTTGACTTTCATTTGATTCTGATAGTTTTTTTTTAATGTGTTTGACTTTTATTTGATTTAATTAGATTTTTTTAGATGTTTTTCACTTTCATTTTATTCAATTAGCTTTGTTGAATGCATTTGACTTTCATTTGATTCAAAAAGCTTTGTTTGAATGTGTTTGAATTTCATTTGATTCAATTAACTTTGTTTGAATGTGTATGACTTTCATTTTGATTCAATTAGCTTTGTTTGTATGTGTTTGACTATCATTTGATTCAATTAGCTTTGTAGAATGCATTTGACTTTCATTTGATTCAAATAGTTTTGTTTGAATGTGTTTGATTTTCATTTGATCTAATTAGATTTTTTTAGATGTTTTTGAATTTCATTTGATTCAATTAGCTTTGTTGAATGCATTTGACTTTCATTGGATTCAAATAGTTTTGTTTGAATGTGTTTGATTTTCATTTGATCTAATTAGATTTTTTTAGATGTTTTTGAATTTCATTTGATTCAATTAGCTTTGTTGAATGCATTTGAGTTTCATTGGATTCAAAAAGCTATGTTTGAATGTGTTTGACTTACGTTGGATTCAATTAGCTTTGTTTTTATGTGCTTGAATTTCATGTGATTTAATTAGCTTTGTAGAATGCATTTGACCTTCATTTGATTCAAAAAGCTCTTTTTGAATGTGTTTGACTTTCATTTTATTCAATTAGCTCTGTTTAAATGAGTTTGACTTTCGTTTGATTCAATTAGGTTTGTTTGAATGTGTTTGACTTTCATTTGATTCTAATAGTTTTGTTTGAATGTGTTTGACTTTTATTTGATTTAATTAGATTTTTTTAGATGTTTTTTACTTTCATTTTATTCAATTAGCTTTGTTGAATGTATTTGACTTTCATTTGATTCAAAAAGCTTTGTTTGAATGTGTTTGAATTTCATTTGATTCAATTAATTTTGTTTGAATGTGTTTGACTTTCATTCGATTCAATTAGCTTTGTTTGTATGTGTTTGACTATCATTTGATTCAATTAGCTTTGTAGAATGCATTTGACTTTCATTTGATTCAAATAGTTTTGTTTGAATGTGTTTGACTTTTATTTGATTTAATTAGATTTTTTTAGATGTTTTTGACTTTCATTTTATTCAATTAGCTTTGTTGAATGCATTTGACTTTCATTTGATTCAAAAATCTTTGTTTGAATGTGTTTGAATTTCATTTGATTCAATTAACTTTGTTTGAATGTGTATGACTTTCATTTTGATTCAATTAGCTTTGTTTGTATGTGTTTGACTATCATTTGATTCAATTAGCTTTGTAGAATGCATTTGACTTTCATTTGATTCAAATAGTTTTGTTTGAATGTGTTTGATTTTCATTTGATCTAATTAGATTTTTTTAGATGTTTTTGAATTTCATTTGATTCAATTAGCTTTGTTGAATGCATTTGACTTTCATTGGATTCAAAAAGCTATGTTTGAATGTGTTTGACTTACGTTGGATTCAATTAGCTTTGTTTTTATGTGCTTGAATTTCATTTGATTTAATTAGATTTGTAGAATGCATTTGACCTTCATTTGATTCAAAAAGCTATGTTTGAATGTGTTTGACTTACGTTGGATTAAATTAGCTTTGTTTTTATGTGCTTGAATTTCATGTGATTTAATTAGCTTTGTAGAATGCATTTGACCTTCATTTGATTCAAAAAGCTCTTTTTGAATGTGTTTGACTTTCATTTGATTCAATTAGCTCTGTGTAAATGAGTTTGACTTTCGTTTGATTCAATTAGGTTTGTTTGAATGTGTTTGACTTTCATTTGATTCTAATAGTTTTGTTTGAATGTGTTTGACTTTTATTTGATTTAATTAGATTTTTTTAGATGTTTTTGACTTTCATTTTGTTCAATTAGCTTTGTTGAATGCATTTGACTTTCATTTGATTCAAAAATCTTTGTTTGAATGTGTTTGAATTTCATTTGATTCAATTAACTTTGTTTGAATGTGTATGACTTTCATTTTGATTCAATTAGCTTTGTTTGTATGTGTTTGACTATCATTTGATTCAATTAGCTTTGTAGAATGCATTTGACTTTCATTTGATTCAAATAGTTTTGTTTGAATGTGTTTGATTTTCATTTGATCTAATTAGATTTTTTTAGATGTTTTTGAATTTCATTTGATTCAATTAGCTTTGTTGAATGCATTTGACTTTCATTTGATTCAAAAATCTTTGTTTGAATGTGTTTGAATTTCATTTGATTCAATTAACTTTGTTTGAATGTGTATGACTTTCATTTTGATTCAATTAGCTTTGTAGAATGCATTTGACTTTCATTTGATTCAAAAAGCTATGTTTGAATGTGTTTGACTTACGTTGGATTAAATTAGCTTTGTTTTTATGTGCTTGAATTTCATGTGATTTAATTAGCTTTGTAGAATGCATTTGACCTTCATTTGATTCAAAAAGCTCTTTTTGAATGTGTTTGACTTTCATTTGATTCAATTAGCTCTGTGTAAATGAGTTTGACTTTCGTTTGATTCAATTAGGTTTGTTTGAATGTGTTTGACTTTCATTTGATTCTAATAGTTTTGTTTGAATGTGTTTGACTTTTATTTGATTTAATTAGATTTTTTTAGATGTTTTTGACTTTCATTTTGTTCAATTAATTTTGTTGAATGCATTTGACTTTCATTTGATTCAAAAAGCTTTGTTTGAATGTGTTTGAATTTCATTTGATTCAATTAATTTTGTTTGAATGTGTTTGACTTTCATTCGATTCAATTAGCTTTGTTTGTATGTGTTTGACTATCATTTGATTCAATTAGCTTTGTAGAATGCATTTGACTTTCATTTGATTCAAATAGTTTTGTTTGAATGTGTTTGATTTTCATTTGATCTAACTAGATTTTTTTAGATGTTTTTGAATTTCATTTGATTCAATTAGCTTTGTTGAATGCATTTGACTTTCATTGGATTAAAAAGCTATGTTTGAATGTGTTTGACTTACGTTGGATTCAACTAGCTTTTTTTTTATGTGTTTGACTTTCATTTGATTCAATTAGCTTTGTAGAATGCATTTGTTCTTCATTTGATTCAAAAAACTCTTTTTGAATGTGTTTGATTTTCATTTGATTCAATTAGCTCTGTTTGAATGAATTTAACTTTCGTTTGATTCAATTAGGTTTGTTTGAATGTGTTTGACTTTCATTTGATTCTGATAGTTTTTTTTGAATGTGTTTGACTTTTATTTGATTTAATTAGATTTTTTTAGATGTTTTTTACTTTCATTTTATTCAATTAGCTTTGTTGAATGCATTTGACTTTCATTTGATTCAAAAAGCTTTGTTTGAATGTGTTTGAATTTCATTTGATTCAATTAACTTTGTTTGAATGTGTATGACTTTCATTTTGATTCAATTAGCTTTGTTTGTATGTGTTTGACTATCATTTGATTCAATTAGCTTTGTAGAATGCATTTGACTTTCATTTGATTCAAATAGTTTTGTTTGAATGTGTTTGATTTTCATTTGATCTAATTAGATTTTTTTAGATGTTTTTGAATTTCATTTAATTCAATTAGCTTTGTTGAATGCATTTGACTTTCATTGGATTCAAATAGTTTTGTTTGAATGTGTTTGATTTTCATTTGATCTAATTAGATTTTTTTAGATGTTTTTGAATTTCATTTGATTCAATTAGCTTTGTTGAATGCATTTGAGTTTCATTGGATTCAAAAAGCTATGTTTGAATGTGTTTGACTTACGTTGGATTCTAATAGACTTTTTTTTATGTGCTTGAATTTCATGTGATTTAATTAGCTTTGTAGAATGCATTTGACCTTCATTTGATTCAAAAAGCTCTTTTTGAATGTGTTTGACTTTCATTTTATTCAATTAGCTCTGTTTAAATGAGTTTGACTTTCGTTTGATTCAATTAGGTTTGTTTGAATGTGTTTGACTTTCATTTGATTCTAATAGTTTTGTTTGAATGTGTTTGACTTTTATTTGATTTAATTAGATTTTTTTAGATGTTTTTTACTTTCATTTTATTCAATTAGCTTTATTGAATGTATTTGACTTTCATTTGATTCAAAAAGCTTTGTTTGAATGTGTTTGAATTTCATTTGATTCAATTAATTTTGTTTGAATGTGTTTGACTTTCATTCGATTCAATTAGCTTTGTTTGTATGTGTTTGACTATCATTTGATTCAATTAGCTTTGTAGAATGCATTTGACTTTCATTTGATTCAAATAGTTTTGTTTGAATGTGTTTGATTTTCATTTGATCTAATTAGATTTTTTTAGATGTTTTTGAATTTCATTTGATTCAATTAGCTTTGTTGAATGCATTTGACTTTCATTGGATTCAAAAAGCTATGTTTGAATGTGTTTGACTTACGTTGGATTCAATTAGCTTTGTTTTAATGTGTTTGACTTTCATTTGATTCAATTAGCTTTGTAGAATGCATTTGACTTTCATTTGATTCAAAAAGCTATGTTTGAATGTGTTTGACTTACGTTGGATTAAATTAGCTTTGTTTTTATGTGCTTGAATTTCATGTGATTTAATTAGCTTTGTAGAATGCATTTGACCTTCATTTGATTCAAAAAGCTCTTTTTGAATGTGTTTGACTTTCATTTGATTCAATTAGCTCTGTGTAAATGAGTTTGACTTTCGTTTGATTCAATTAGGTTTGTTTGAATGTGTTTGACTTTCATTTGATTCTAATAGTTTTGTTTGAATGTGTTTGACTTTTATTTGATTTAATTAGATTTTTTTAGATGTTTTTGACTTTCATTTTGTTCAATTAGCTTTGTTGAATGCATTTGACTTTCATTTGATTCAAAAAGCTTTGTTTGAATGTGTTTGAATTTCATTTGATTCAATTAATTTTGTTTGAATGTGTTTGACTTTCATTCGATTCAATTAGCTTTGTTTGTATGTGTTTGACTATCATTTGATTCAATTAGCTTTGTAGAATGCATTTGACTTTCATTTGATTCAAATAGTTTTGTTTGAATGTGTTTGATTTTCATTTGATCTAATTAGATTTTTTTAGATGTTTTTGAATTTCATTTGATTCAATTAGCTTTGTTGAATGCATTTGACTTTCATTGGATTCAAAAAGCTATGTTTGAATGTGTTTGACTTACGTTGGATTCAACTAGCTTTTTTTTTATGTGTTTGACTTTCATTTGATACAATTAGCTTTGTAGAATGCATTTGTTCTTCATTTGATTCAAAAAACTCTTTTTGAATGTGTTTGATTTTCATTTGATTCAATTAGCTCTGTTTGAATGAATTTAACTTTCGTTTGATTCAATTAGGTTTGTTTGAATGTGTTTGACTTTCATTTGATTCTGATAGTTTTTTTTTAATGTGTTTGACTTTTATTTGATTTAATTAGATTTTTTTAGATGTTTTTCACTTTCATTTTATTCAATTAGCTTTGTTGAATGCATTTGACTTTCATTTGATTCAAAAAGCTTTGTTTGAATGTGTTTGAATTTCATTTGATTCAATTAACTTTGTTTGAATGTGTATGACTTTCATTTTGATTCAATTAGCGTTGTTTTTATGTGTTTGACTAACATTTGATTCAATTAGCTTTGTAGAATGCATTTGACTTTCATTTAATTCAAATAGTTTTGTTTGAATGTGTTTGATTTTCATTTGATCTAATTAGATTTTTTTAGATGTTTTTGAATTTCATTTGATTCAATTAGCTTTGTTGAATGCATTTGACTTTCATTGGATTCAAAAAGCTATGTTTGAATGTGTTTGACTTACGTTGGATTGAACTAGCTTTTTTTTTATGTGTTTGACTTTCATTTGATACAATTAGCTTTGTAGAATGCATTTGTTCTTCATTTGATTCAAAAAACTCTTTTTGAATGTGTTTGATTTTCATTTGATTCAATTAGCTCTGTTTGAATGAATTTAACTTTCGTTTGATTCAATTAGGTTTGTTTGAATGTGTTTGACTTTCATTTGATTCTGATAGTTTTTTTTTAATGTGTTTGACTTTTATTTGATTTAATTAGATTTTTTTAGATGTTTTTCACTTTCATTTTATTCAATTAGCTTTGTTGAATGCATTTGACTTTCATTTGATTCAAAAAGCTTTGTTTGAATGTGTTTGAATTTCATTTGATTCAATTAACTTTGTTTGAATGTGTATGACTTTCATTTTGATTCAATTAGCTTTGTTTGTATGTGTTTGACTATCATTTGATTCAATTAGCTTTGTAGAATGCATTTGACTTTCATTTGATTCAAATAGTTTTGTTTGAATGTGTTTGATTTTCATTTGATCTAATTAGATTTTTTTAGATGTTTTTGAATTTCATTTGATTCAATTAGCTTTGTTGAATGCATTTGACTTTCATTGGATTCAAATAGTTTTGTTTGAATGTGTTTGATTTTCATTTGATCTAATTAGATTTTTTTAGATGTTTTTGAATTTCATTTGATTCAATTAGCTTTGTTGAATGCATTTGAGTTTCATTGGATTCAAAAAGCTATGTTTGAATGTGTTTGACTTACGTTGGATTCAATTAGCTTTGTTTTTATGTGCTTGAATTTCATGTGATTTAATTAGCTTTGTAGAATGCATTTGACCTTCATTTGATTCAAAAAGCTCTTTTTGAATGTGTTTGACTTTCATTTTATTCAATTAGCTCTGTTTAAATGAGTTTGACTTTCGTTTGATTCAATTAGGTTTGTTTGAATGTGTTTGACTTTCATTTGATTCTAATAGTTTTGTTTGAATGTGTTTGACTTTTATTTGATTTAATTAGATTTTTTTAGATGTTTTTTACTTTCATTTTATTCAATTAGCTTTGTTGAATGTATTTGACTTTCATTTGATTCAAAAAGCTTTGTTTGAATGTGTTTGAATTTCATTTGATTCAATTAATTTTGTTTGAATGTGTTTGACTTTCATTCGATTCAATTAGCTTTGTTTGTATGTGTTTGACTATCATTTGATTCAATTAGCTTTGTAGAATGCATTTGACTTTCATTTGATTCAAATAGTTTTGTTTGAATGTGTTTGACTTTTATTTGATTTAATTAGATTTTTTTAGATGTTTTTGACTTTCATTTTATTCAATTAGCTTTGTTGAATGCATTTGACTTTCATTTGATTCAAAAATCTTTGTTTGAATGTGTTTGAATTTCATTTGATTCAATTAACTTTGTTTGAATGTGTATGACTTTCATTTTGATTCAATTAGCTTTGTTTGTATGTGTTTGACTATCATTTGATTCAATTAGCTTTGTAGAATGCATTTGACTTTCATTTGATTCAAATAGTTTTGTTTGAATGTGTTTGATTTTCATTTGATCTAATTAGATTTTTTTAGATGTTTTTGAATTTCATTTGATTCAATTAGCTTTGTTGAATGCATTTGACTTTCATTGGATTCAAAAAGCTATGTTTGAATGTGTTTGACTTACGTTGGATTCAATTAGCTTTGTTTTTATGTGCTTGAATTTCATTTGATTTAATTAGATTTGTAGAATGCATTTGACCTTCATTTGATTCAAAAAGCTATGTTTGAATGTGTTTGACTTACGTTGGATTAAATTAGCTTTGTTTTTATGTGCTTGAATTTCATGTGATTTAATTAGCTTTGTAGAATGCATTTGACCTTCATTTGATTCAAAAAGCTCTTTTTGAATGTGTTTGACTTTCATTTGATTCAATTAGCTCTGTGTAAATGAGTTTGACTTTCGTTTGATTCAATTAGGTTTGTTTGAATGTGTTTGACTTTCATTTGATTCTAATAGTTTTGTTTGAATGTGTTTGACTTTTATTTGATTTAATTAGATTTTTTTAGATGTTTTTGACTTTCATTTTGTTCAATTAGCTTTGTTGAATGCATTTGACTTTCATTTGATTCAAAAATCTTTGTTTGAATGTGTTTGAATTTCATTTGATTCAATTAACTTTGTTTGAATGTGTATGACTTTCATTTTGATTCAATTAGCTTTGTTTGTATGTGTTTGACTATCATTTGATTCAATTAGCTTTGTAGAATGCATTTGACTTTCATTTGATTCAAATAGTTTTGTTTGAATGTGTTTGATTTTCATTTGATCTAATTAGATTTTTTTAGATGTTTTTGAATTTCATTTGATTCAATTAGCTTTGTTGAATGCATTTGACTTTCATTTGATTCAAAAATCTTTGTTTGAATGTGTTTGAATTTCATTTGATTCAATTAACTTTGTTTGAATGTGTATGACTTTCATTTTGATTCAATTAGCTTTGTAGAATGCATTTGACTTTCATTTGATTCAAAAAGCTATGTTTGAATGTGTTTGACTTACGTTGGATTAAATTAGCTTTGTTTTTATGTGCTTGAATTTCATGTGATTTAATTAGCTTTGTAGAATGCATTTGACCTTCATTTGATTCAAAAAGCTCTTTTTGAATGTGTTTGACTTTCATTTGATTCAATTAGCTCTGTGTAAATGAGTTTGACTTTCGTTTGATTCAATTAGGTTTGTTTGAATGTGTTTGACTTTCATTTGATTCTAATAGTTTTGTTTGAATGTGTTTGACTTTTATTTGATTTAATTAGATTTTTTTAGATGTTTTTGACTTTCATTTTGTTCAATTAATTTTGTTGAATGCATTTGACTTTCATTTGATTCAAAAAGCTTTGTTTGAATGTGTTTGAATTTCATTTGATTCAATTAATTTTGTTTGAATGTGTTTGACTTTCATTCGATTCAATTAGCTTTGTTTGTATGTGTTTGACTATCATTTGATTCAATTAGCTTTGTAGAATGCATTTGACTTTCATTTGATTCAAATAGTTTTGTTTGAATGTGTTTGATTTTCATTTGATCTAACTAGATTTTTTTAGATGTTTTTGAATTTCATTTGATTCAATTAGCTTTGTTGAATGCATTTGACTTTCATTGGATTAAAAAGCTATGTTTGAATGTGTTTGACTTACGTTGGATTCAACTAGCTTTTTTTTTATGTGTTTGACTTTCATTTGATTCAATTAGCTTTGTAGAATGCATTTGTTCTTCATTTGATTCAAAAAACTCTTTTTGAATGTGTTTGATTTTCATTTGATTCAATTAGCTCTGTTTGAATGAATTTAACTTTCGTTTGATTCAATTAGGTTTGTTTGAATGTGTTTGACTTTCATTTGATTCTGATAGTTTTTTTTGAATGTGTTTGACTTTTATTTGATTTAATTAGATTTTTTTAGATGTTTTTTACTTTCATTTTATTCAATTAGCTTTGTTGAATGCATTTGACTTTCATTTGATTCAAAAAGCTTTGTTTGAATGTGTTTGAATTTCATTTGATTCAATTAACTTTGTTTGAATGTGTATGACTTTCATTTTGATTCAATTAGCTTTGTTTGTATGTGTTTGACTATCATTTGATTCAATTAGCTTTGTAGAATGCATTTGACTTTCATTTGATTCAAATAGTTTTGTTTGAATGTGTTTGATTTTCATTTGATCTAATTAGATTTTTTTAGATGTTTTTGAATTTCATTTAATTCAATTAGCTTTGTTGAATGCATTTGACTTTCATTGGATTCAAATAGTTTTGTTTGAATGTGTTTGATTTTCATTTGATCTAATTAGATTTTTTTAGATGTTTTTGAATTTCATTTGATTCAATTAGCTTTGTTGAATGCATTTGAGTTTCATTGGATTCAAAAAGCTATGTTTGAATGTGTTTGACTTACGTTGGATTCTAATAGACTTTTTTTTATGTGCTTGAATTTCATGTGATTTAATTAGCTTTGTAGAATGCATTTGACCTTCATTTGATTCAAAAAGCTCTTTTTGAATGTGTTTGACTTTCATTTTATTCAATTAGCTCTGTTTAAATGAGTTTGACTTTCGTTTGATTCAATTAGGTTTGTTTGAATGTGTTTGACTTTCATTTGATTCTAATAGTTTTGTTTGAATGTGTTTGACTTTTATTTGATTTAATTAGATTTTTTTAGATGTTTTTTACTTTCATTTTATTCAATTAGCTTTATTGAATGTATTTGACTTTCATTTGATTCAAAAAGCTTTGTTTGAATGTGTTTGAATTTCATTTGATTCAATTAATTTTGTTTGAATGTGTTTGACTTTCATTCGATTCAATTAGCTTTGTTTGTATGTGTTTGACTATCATTTGATTCAATTAGCTTTGTAGAATGCATTTGACTTTCATTTGATTCAAATAGTTTTGTTTGAATGTGTTTGATTTTCATTTGATCTAATTAGATTTTTTTAGATGTTTTTGAATTTCATTTGATTCAATTAGCTTTGTTGAATGCATTTGACTTTCATTGGATTCAAAAAGCTATGTTTGAATGTGTTTGACTTACGTTGGATTCAATTAGCTTTGTTTTAATGTGTTTGACTTTCATTTGATTCAATTAGCTTTGTAGAATGCATTTGACTTTCATTTGATTCAAAAAGCTATGTTTGAATGTGTTTGACTTACGTTGGATTAAATTAGCTTTGTTTTTATGTGCTTGAATTTCATGTGATTTAATTAGCTTTGTAGAATGCATTTGACCTTCATTTGATTCAAAAAGCTCTTTTTGAATGTGTTTGACTTTCATTTGATTCAATTAGCTCTGTGTAAATGAGTTTGACTTTCGTTTGATTCAATTAGGTTTGTTTGAATGTGTTTGACTTTCATTTGATTCTAATAGTTTTGTTTGAATGTGTTTGACTTTTATTTGATTTAATTAGATTTTTTTAGATGTTTTTGACTTTCATTTTGTTCAATTAGCTTTGTTGAATGCATTTGACTTTCATTTGATTCAAAAAGCTTTGTTTGAATGTGTTTGAATTTCATTTGATTCAATTAATTTTGTTTGAATGTGTTTGACTTTCATTCGATTCAATTACCTTTGTTTGTATGTGTTTGACTATCATTTGATTCAATTAGCTTTGTAGAATGCATTTGACTTTCATTTGATTCAAATAGTTTTGTTTGAATGTGTTTGATTTTCATTTGATCTAATTAGATTTTTTTAGATGTTTTTGAATTTCATTTGATTCAATTAGCTTTGTTGAATGCATTTGACTTTCATTGGATTCAAAAAGCTATGTTTGAATGTGTTTGACTTACGTTGGATTCAACTAGCTTTTTTTTTATGTGTTTGACTTTCATTTGATACAATTAGCTTTGTAGAATGCATTTGTTCTTCATTTGATTCAAAAAACTCTTTTTGAATGTGTTTGATTTTCATTTGATTCAATTAGCTCTGTTTGAATGAATTTAACTTTCGTTTGATTCAATTAGGTTTGTTTGAATGTGTTTGACTTTCATTTGATTCTGATAGTTTTTTTGGAATGTGTTTGACTTTTATTTGATTTAATTAGATTTTTTTAGATGTTTTTGACTTTCATTTTATTCAATTAGCTTTGTTGAATGCATTTGACTTTCATTTGATTCAAAAAGCTTTGTTTGAATGTGTTTGAATTTCATTTGATTCAATTAACTTTGTTTGAATGTGTATGACTTTCATTTTGATTCAATTAGCTTTGTTTGTATGTGTTTGACTATCATTTGATTCAATTAGCTTTGTAGAATGCATTTGACTTTCATTTGATTCAAATAGTTTTGTTTGAATGTGTTTGATTTTCATTTGATCTAATTAGATTTTTTTAGATGTTTTTGAATTTCATTTGATTCAATTAGCTTTGTTGAATGCATTTGACTTTCATTGGATTCAAAAAGCTATGTTTGAATGTGTTTGACTTACGTTGGATTCAATTAGCTTTGTTTTTATGTGCTTGAATTTCATGTGATTTAATTAGCTTTGTAGAATGCATTTGACCTTCATTTGATTCAAAAAGCTCTTTTTGAATGTGTTTGACTTTCATTTTATTCAATTAGCTCTGTTTAAATGAGTTTGACTTTCGTTTGATTCAATTAGGTTTGTTTGAATGTGTTTGACTTTCATTTGATTCTAATAGTTTTGTTTGAATGTGTTTGACTTTTATTTGATTTAATTAGATTTTTTTAGATGTTTTTGACTTTCATTTTATTCAATTAGCTTTGTTGAATGCATTTGACTTTCATTTGATTCAAAAAGCTTTGTTTGAATGTGTTTGAATTTCATTTGATTCAATTAATTTTGTTTGAATGTGTTTGACTTTCATTCGATTCAATTAGCTTTGTTTGTATGTGTTTGACTATCATTTGATTCAATTAGCTTTGTAGAATGCATTTGACTTTCATTTGATTCAAATAGTTTTGTTTGAATGTGTTTGATTTTCATTTGATCTAATTAGATTTTTTTAGATGTTTTTGAATTTCATTTGATTCAATTAGCTTTGTTGAATGCATTTGACTTTCATTGGATTCAAAAAGCTATGTTTGAATGTGTTTGACTTACGTTGGATTGAACTAGCTTTTTTTTTATGTGTTTGACTTTCATTTGATACAATTAGCTTTGTAGAATGCATTTGTTCTTCATTTGATTCAAAAAACTCTTTTTGAATGTGTTTGATTTTCATTTGATTCAATTAGCTCTGTTTGAATGAATTTAACTTTCGTTTGATTCAATTAGGTTTGTTTGAATGTGTTTGACTTTCATTTGATTCTGATAGTTTTTTTTGAATGTGTTTGACTTTTATTTGATTTAATTAGATTTTTTTAGATGTTTTTGACTTTCATTTTATTCAATTAGCTTTGTTGAATGCATTTGACTTTCATTTGATTCAAAAAGCTTTGTTTGAATGTGTTTGAATTTCATTTGATTCAATTAATTTTGTTTGAATGTGTTTGACTTTCATTCGATTCAATTAGCTTTGTTTCTATGTGTTTGACTATCATTTGATTCAATTAGCTTTGTAGAATGCATTTGACTTTCATTTGATTCAAATAGTTTTGTTTGAATGTGTTTGATTTTCATTTGATCTAATTAGATTTTTTTAGATGTTTTTGAATTTCATGTGATTCATTTAGCTTTGTTGAATGCATTTGACTTTCATTGGATTCAAAAAGCTATGTTTGAATGTGTTTGACTTACGTTGGATTCAATTAGCTTTGTTTTAATGTGTTTGACTTTCATTTGATTCAATTAGCTTTGTAGAATGCATTTGACTTTCATTTGATTCAATTAGCTTTGTAGAATGCATTTGACTTTCATTTGATTCAAATAGTTTTGTTTGAATGTGTTTGACTTTCATTTGATTGAATTAGATTTTCTTAGATGTTTTTGAATTTCATTTGATTCAATTAGCTTTGTTGAATGCATTTGGCTTTCATTTGATTCCAAAAACTATATTTGAATGTGATTGACTTACGTTTGATTCAATGAGCTTTGTTTGAATGTGTTTGCCTTTCATTTGATTCTAATAGTTTTGTTTGAATGTGTTTGACTTTTATTTGATTTAATTAGATTTTTTTAGATGTTTTTGACTTTCATTTGATTCAAATAGTTTTGTTTGAATGTGTTTGACTTTCATTTGATTTAATTAGATTTTTTTAGATGTTTTTGACTTTCATTTTATTCAATTAGCTTTGTTGAATGCATTTGGCTTTCATTTGATTCCAAAAACTATGTTTGAATGTGTTTGACTTACGTTTGATTCAATTAGGTTTGTTTGAATATGTTTGACTTTCATTTGATTCAATTAGTTTTGTAGAATGCATTTGACCTTCATTTGATTCAAAAAGCTCTTTTTGAATGTGTTTGATTTTCATTTGATTCAATTAGCTCTTTTTGAATGAGTTTAACTTTCATTTGATTCAATTAGGTTTGTTTGAATGTGTTTGACTTTCATTTGATTCTAATAGTTTTGTTTGAATGTGTTTGACTTTTATTTGATTTAATTAGATTTTTTTAGATGTTTTTGACTTTCATTTTATTCAATTAGCTTTGTTGAATGCATTTGACTTTCATTTGATTCAAAAAGCTTTGTTTGAATGTGTTTGAATTTCATTTGATTCAATTAATTTTGTTTGAATGTGTTTGACTTTAATTCGATTCAATTAGCTTTGTTTGTATGTGTTTGACTATCATTTGATTCAATTAGCTTTGTAGAATGCATTTGACTTTCATTTGATTCAAATAGTTTTGTTTGAATGTGTTTGATTTTCATTTGATCTAATTAGATTTTTTTAGATGTTTTTGAATTTCATTTGATTCAATTAGCTTTGTTGAATGCATTTGACTTTCATTAGATTCAAAAAGCTATGTTTGAATGTGTTTGACTTACGTTGGATTCAATTAGCTTTGTTTTTATGTGCTTGAATTTCATGTGATTTAATTAGCTTTGTAGAATGCATTTGACCTTCATTTGATTCAAAAAGCTCTTTTTGAATGTGTTTGACTTTCATTTGATTCAATTAGCTCTGTTTAAATGAGTTTGACTTTCGTTTGATTCAATTAGGTTTGTTTGAATGTGTTTGACTTTCACTTGATTCTAATAGTTTTGTTTGAATGTGTTTGAATTTTATTTGATTTAATTAGATTTTTTTAGATGTTTTTGACTTTCATTTTATTCAATTAGCTTTGTTGAATGCATTTGACTTTCATTTGATTCAAAAAGCTTTGTTTGAATGTGTTTGAATTTCATTTGATTCAATTAATTTTGTTTGAATGTGTTTGACTTTCATTCGATTCAATTAGCTTTGTTTGTATGTGTTTGACTATCATTTGATTCAATTAGCTTTGTAGAATGCATTTGACTTTCATTTGATTCAAATAGTTTTGTTTGAATGTGTTTGATTTTCATTTGATCTAATTAGATTTTTTTAGATGTTTTTGAATTTCATTTGATTCAATTAGCTTTGTTGAATGCATTTGACTTTCATTGGATTCAAAAAGCTATGTTTGAATGTGTTTGACTTACTTTGGATTCAATTAGCTTTGTTTTAATGTGTTTGACTTTCATTTGATTCAATTAGCTTTGTAGAATGCATTTGACTTTCATTTGATTCAATTAGCTTTGTAGAATGCATTTGACTTTCATTTGATTCATATAGTTTTGTTTGAATGTGTTTGACTTTCATTTGATTGAATTAGATTTTCTTAGATGTTTTTGAATTTCATTTGATTCAATTAGCTTTGTTGAATGCATTTGGCTTTCATTTGATTCCAAAAACTATATTTGAATGTGATTGACTTACGTTTGATTCAATGAGCTTTGTTTGAATGTGTTTGCCTTTCATTTGATTCTAATAGTTTTGTTTGAATGTGTTTGACTTTTATTTGATTTAATTAGATTTTTTTAGATGTTTTTGACTTTCATTTGATTCAAATAGTTTTGTTTGAATGTGTTTGACTTTCATTTGATTTAATTAGATTTTTTTAGATGTTTTTGACTTTCATTTTATTCAATTAGCTTTGTTGAATGCATTTGGCTTTCATTTGATTCCAAAAACTATGTTTGAATGTGTTTGACTTACGTTTGATTCAATTAGGTTTGTTTGAATATGTTTGACTTTCATTTGATTCAATTAGTTTTGTAGAATGCATTTGACCTTCATTTGATTCAAAAAGCTCTTTTTGAATGTGTTTGATTTTCATTTGATTCAATTAGCTCTTTTTGAATGAGTTTAACTTTCGTTTGATTCAATTAGGTTTGTTTGAATGTGTTTGACTTTCATTTGATTCTAATAGTTTTGTTTGAATGTGTTTGACTTTTATTTGATTTAATTAGATTTTTTTAAGCGTTTTTGACATTCATTTTATTCAATTAGCTTTGTTGAATGCATTTGACTTTCATTTGATTCAATAAGCTTTGTTTGAATGTGTTTGAATTTCATTTGATTCAATTAACTTTGTTTGTATGTGTTTGACCTTTATTTGATTCAAATAGTTTTGTTTGAATGTGTTTGACTTTCATTTGATTTAATTAGATTTTTTTTAGATGTTTTTTATTATCATTTGATTCAATTAGCTTTGTTGAATGCATTTGGCTTTCATTTGATTCCAAAAACTATGTTTGAATGTTTTTAACTTACGTTTGATTCAATTAGGTTTGTTTGAATATGTTTGACTTTCATTTGATTCAATTAGTTTTGTAGAATGCATTTGACCTTCATTTGATTCAAAAAGCTCTTTTTGAATGTGTTTGATTTTCATTTGATTCAATTAGCTCTGTTTGAATGACTTTAACTTTCGTTTGATTCAATTAGGTTTGTTTGAATGTGTTTGACTTTCATTTGATTCTAATAGTTTTGTTTGAATGTGTTTGACTTTTATTTGATTTAATTAGGTTTTTTTAGATGTTTTTGACTTTCATTTTATTCAATTAGCTTTGTTGAATGCATTTGACTTTCATTTGATTCAAAAAGCTTTGTTTGAATGTGTTTGAATTTCATTTGATTCAATTAACTTTGTTTGAATGTGTTTGACTTTCATTTGATTCAATTAGCTTTGTTTGTATGTGTTTGACTATCATTTGATTCAATTAGCTTTGTAGAATGCATTTGACTTTCATTTGATTCAAATAGTTTTGTTTGAATGTGTTTGATTTTCATTTGATCTAATTAGATTTTTTTAGATGTTTTTGAATTTCATTTGATTCAATTAGCTTTGTTGAATGCATTTGACTTTCATTGGATTCAAAAAGCTATGTTTGAATGTGTTGGACTTACGTTGGATTCAATTAGCTTTGTTTTTATGTGTTTGACTTTCATTTGATTCAATTAGCTTTGTAGAATGCATTTGACTTTCATTTGATTCAATTAGCTTTGTAGAATGCATTTGACTTTCATTTGATTCAAATAGTTTTGTTTGAATGTGTTTGACTTTCATTTGATTGAATTAGATTTTCTTAGATGTTTTTGAATTTCATTTGATTCAATTAGCTTTGTTGAATGCATTTGGCTTTCATTTGATTCCGAAAACTATATTTGAATGTGATTGACTTACGTTTGATTCAATGAGCTTTGTTTGAATGTGTTTGACTTTCATTTGATTTAATTAGCTTTGTAGAATGCATTTGACCTTCATTTGATTCAAAAAGCTCTTTTTAAATGTGTTTGACTTTCATTTGATTCAATTAGCTCTGTTTAAATGAGTTTGACTTTCGTTTGATTCAATTAGGTTTGTTTGTATGTGTTTGACTTTCATTTGATTCTAATAGTTTTGTTTGAACGTGTTTGACTTTTATTTGATTTAATTAGATTTTTTTAGATGTTTTTTACTTTCATTTTATTCAATTAGCTTTGTTGAATGCATTTGACTTTCATTTGATTCAAAAAGCTTTGTTTGAATGTGTTTGAATTTCATTTGATTCAATTAACTTTGTTTGTATGTGTTTGACTTTCATTTGATTCAAATAGTTTTGTAGAATGTGTTTGACTTTCATTTGATTTAATTAGATTTTTTTAGATGTTTTTTAATTTCATTTGATTCAATTAGCTTTGTTGAATGCATTTGGCTTTCATTTGATTCGAAAAACTATGTTTGAATGTGTTTGACTTACGTTTGATTCAATTAGGTTTGTTTGAATATGTTTGACTTTCATTTGATTCAATTAGTTTTGTAGAATGCATTTGACCTTCATTTGATTCAAAAAACTCTTTTTGAATGTGTTTGATTTTCATTTGATTCAATTAGCTCTGTTTGAATGAGTTTAACTTTCGTTTGATTCAATTAGGTTTGTTTGAATGTGTTTGACTTTCATTTGATTCTAATAGTTTTGTTTGAATATGTTTGACTTTTATTTGATTTAATTAGATTTTTTTAGATGTTTTTGACTTTCATTTTATTCAATTAGCTTTGTTGAATGCATTTGGCTTTCATTTGATTCCAAAAACTATGTTTGAATGTGTTTGACTTACGTTTGATTCAATTAGGTTTGTTTGAATATGTTTGACTTTCATTTGATTCAATTAGTTTTGTAGAATGCATTTGACCTTCATTTGATTCAAAAAGCTCTTTTTGAATGTGTTTGATTTTCATTTGTTTCAATTAGCTCTTTTTGAATGAGTTTAACTTTCGTTTGATTTAATTAGGTTTGTTTAAATGCGTTTGACTTTCATTTGATTCTAATAGTTTTGTTTGAATGTGTTTGACTTTTATTTTATTTAATTAGATTTTTTTAGATGTTTTTGACATTCATTTTATTCAATTAGTTTTGTTGAATGAATTTGACTTTCATTTGATTCAATAAGCTTTGTTTGAATGTGTTTGAATTTCATTTGATTCAATTAACTTTGTTTATATGTGTTTGACTTTCATTTGATTCAAATAGTTTTGTTTGAATGTGTTTGACTTTCATTTGATTTAATTAGATTATTTAAGATGTTTTTTAATTTCATTTGATTCAATTAGTTTTGTTGAATGCATTTGGCTTTCATTTGATTCCAAAAACTATGTTTGAATGTGTTTGACTTACGTTTGATTCAATTGGGTTTGTTTGAATATGTTTGACTTTCATTTGATTCAATTAGTTTTGTAGAATGCATTTGACCTTCATTTGATTCAAAAAGCTCTTTTTGATTGTGTTTGATTTTCATTTGATTCAATTATCTCTGTTTGAATGAGTTTAACTTTCGTTTGATTCAATTAGGTTTGTTTGAATGTGTTTGACTTTCATTTGATTCTAATAGTTTTGTTTGAATGTGTTTGACTTTTATTTGATTTAATTAGATTTTTTTAGATGTTTTTGACTTTCATTTTATTCAATTAGCTTTGTTGAATGCATTTGACTTTCATTTGATTCAAAAATCTTTGTTTGAATGTGTTTGAATTTCATTTGATTCAATTAACTTTGTTTAATGTGTTTGACTTTCATTTGATTCAATTAGCTTTGTTTGTATGTGTTTGACTATCATTTGATTCAATTAGCTTTGTAGAATGCATTTGACTTTCATTTGATTCAAATAGTTTTGTTTGAATGTGTTTGATTTTCATTTGATCTAATTAGATTTTTTTAGATGTTTTTGAATTTCATTTGATTCAATTAGCTTTTTTGAATGCATTTGACTTTCATTGGATTCAAAAAGCTATGTTTGAATGTGTTTGACTTACGTTGGATTCAATTAGCTTTGTTTTTATGTGTTTGACTTTCATTTGATTCAATTAGCTTTGTAAAATGCATTTGACTTTCAATTGATTCAATTAGGTTCGTTGAATGCATTTGACTTTCATTTGATTTAAATAGTTTTGTTTGAATGTGTTTAACTTCCATTTGATTGAATTAGATTTTCTTAGATGTTTTTGAATTTCATTTGATTCAATTAGCTTTATTGAATGCATTTGGCTTTCATTTGATTCCAAAAACTATATTTGAATGTGATTGACTTACGTTTGATTCAATGAGCTTTGTTTGAATGTGTTTGACTTTCATTTGATTTAATTAGCTTAGTAAAATGCATTTGACCTTCATTTGATTCAAAAAGCTCTTTTTGAATGTGTTTGACTTTCATTTGATTCAATTAGCTCTGTTTAAATGAGTTTGACTTTCGTTTGATTCAATTAGGTTTGTTTGAATGTGTTTGACTTTCATTTGATTATAATAGTTTTGTTTGAATGTGTTTGACTTTTATTTGATTTAATTAGATTTTTTTAGATGTTTTTGACTTTCATTTTATTTAATTAGCTTGTTGAATGCATTTGACTTTCATTTGATTCAAAAAGCTTTGTTTGAATGTGTTTGAATTTCATTTGATTTAATTAACTTTGTTTGTATGTGTTTGACTTTCATTTGATACAATTTGCTTTGTAAAATGCATTTGACTTTCATTTGATTCAAATAGTTTTGTTTGAATGTGTTTGACTTTCATTTGATTTAATTAGATTTTTTTAGATGTTTTTGAATTTCATTTGATTCAATTAGCTTTGTTGAATGCATTTGGCTTTCATTTGATTCCAAAAACTATATTTGAATGTGTTTGACTTACGTTTGATTCAATTAGCTTTGTTTGAATGTGTTTGACTTTCATTTGATATAATTAGCTTTGTAGAATGCATTAGACCTTCATTTGATTCAAAAAGCTCTTTTTGAATGTGTTTGACTTTCATTTGATTCAATTAGCTCTGTTTAAATGAGTTTGACTTTCGTTTGATTCAATTAGGTCTGTTTGTATGTGTTTGACTTTCATTTGATTCTAATAGTTTTGTTTGAATGTGTTTGACTTTTATTTGATTTAATTAGATTTTTTTAGATGTTTTTGACTTTCATTTTATTCAATTAGCTTTGTTGAATGCATTTGACTTTCATTTGATTCAAAAAGCTTTGTTTTAATGTGTTTGACTTCCATTTGATTCAATTAACTTTGTTTGTATGTGTTTGACTTTCATTTGATTCAAATAGTTTTGTTCAAATGTGTTTGAATTTCATTTGATTTAATTAACTTTGTTTGTATGTGTTTGACTTTCATTTGATTCAATTAGCTTTGTAAAATGCATTTGACTTTCATTTGATTCAATTAACTTTGTTTGTATGTGTTTGACTTTCATTTGATTCAAATAGTTTTGTAGAATGTGTTTGACTTTCATTTGATTTAATTAGATTTTTTTAGATGTTTTTGAATTTCATTTGATTCAATTAGCTTTGTTGAATGCATTTGGCTTTCATTTGATTCCAAAAACTATGTTTGAATGCGTTTGACTTACGTTTGATTCAATTAGGTTTGTTTGAATATGTTTGACTTTCATTTGATTCAATTAGTTTTGTAGAATGCATTTGACCTTCATTTGATTCAAAAAGCTCTTTTTGAATGTGTTTGACTTTCATTTGATTCAATTAGCTCTGTTTAAATGAGTTTGACTTTCGTTTGATTCAATTAGGTTTGTTTGAATGTGTTTGACTTTCATTTGATTCTAATAGTTTTGTTTGAATGTGTTTAACTTTTATTTGATTTAATTAGATTTTTTTAGATGTTTTTGACTTTCATTTTATTTAATTAGCTTGTTGAATGCATTTGACTTTCATTTGATTCAAAAAGCTTTGTTTGAATGTGTTTGAATTTCATTTGATTTAATTAACTTTGTTTGTATGTGTTTGACTTTCATTTGATACAATTTTCTTTGTAAAATGCATTTGACTTTCATTTGATTCAAATAGTTTTGTTTGAATGTGTTTGACTTTCATTTGATTTAATTAGATTTTTTTAGATGTTTTTGAATTTCATTTGATTCAATTAGCTTTGTTGAATGCATTTGGCTTTCATTTGATTCCAAAAACTATATTTGAATGTGTTTGACTTACGTTTGATTCAATTATCTTTGTTTGAATGTGTTTGACTTTCATTTGATATAATTAGCTTTGTAGAATGCATTTGGCCCTCATTTGATTCAAAAAGCTCTTTTTGAATGTGTTTGACTTTCATTTGATTCAATTAGCTCTGTTTAAATGAGTTTGACTTTCGTTTGATTCAATTAGGTTTGTTTGTATGTGTTTGACTTTCATTTGATTCTAATAGTTTTGTTTGAATGTGTTTGACTTTTATTTGATTTAATTAGATTTTTTTAGATGTTTTTGACTTTCATTTTAATCAATTAGCTTTGTTGAATGCATTTGACTTTCATTTGATTCAAAAAGCTTGGTTTTAATGTGTTTGACTTTCATTTGATTCAATTAACTTTGTTTCTATGTGTTTGACTTTCATTTGATTCAAATAGTTTTGTTTAAATGTGTTTGAATTTCATTTGATTTAATTAACTTTGTTTGTATGTGTTTGACTTTCATTTGATTCAATTAGCTTTGTAAAATGCATTTGACTTTCATTTTATTCAAATAGTTTTGTTTGAATGTATTTAACTTTCATTAGATTTAATTAGATTTTTTTAGATGTTTTTTAATTTCATTTGATTCAATTAGCTTTGTTGAATGCATTTGGCTTTCATTTGATTCCAAAAACTATGTTTGAATGTGTTTGACTTACGTTTGATTCAATTAGGTTTGTTTGAATATGTTTGACTTTCATTTTATTCAATTAGTTTTGTAGAATGCATTTGACCTTCATTTGATTCAAAAAGCTTTTTTTGAATGTGTTTGACTTTCATTTGATTCAATTAGCTCTGTTTAATTGAGTTTGACTTTCGTTTGATTCAATTAGGTTTGTTTGAATGTGTTTGACTTTCATTTGATTTAATTAGATTTTTTTAGATGTTTTTGACTTTCATTCTATTCAATTAGCTTTGTTGAATGCATTTGGCTTTCATTTGATTCCAAAAACTATGTTTGAATGTGTTTGACTTACGTTTGATTCAATTAGGTTTGTTTGAATATGTTTGACTTTCATTTGATTCAATTAGTTTTGTAGAATGCATTTGACCTTCATTTGATTCAAAAAGCTCTTTTTGAATGTGTTTGAATTTCATTTGATTTAATTAACTTTGTTTGTATGTGTTTGACTTTCATTTGATACAATTTGCTTTGTAAAATGCATTTGACTTTCATTTGATTCAAATAGTTTTGTTTGAATGTGTTTGACTTTCATTTGATTTAATTAGATTTTTTTAGATGTTTTTGAATTTCATTTGATTCAATTAGCTTTGTTGAATGCATTTGGCTTTCATTTGATTCTAAAAACTATATTTGAATGTGTTTGACTTACGTTTGATTCAATTAGCTTTGTTTGAATGTGTTTGACTTTCATTTGATATAATTAGCTTTGTAGAATGCATTTGACCTTCATTTGATTCAAAAAGCTCTTTTTGAATGTGTTTGACTTTCATTTGATCCAATTAGCTCTGTTTAAATGAGTTTGACTTTCGTTTGATTCAATTAGGTTTGTTTGTATGTGTTTGACTTTCATTTGATTCTAATAGTTTTGTTTGAATGTGTTTGACTTTTATTTGATTTAATTAGATGTTTTTGACTTTCATTTTATTCAATTAGCTTTGTTGAATGCATTTGACTTTAATTTGATTCAAAAAGCTTTGTTTTATTGTGTTTGACTTTCATTTGATTCAATTAACTTTGTTTGTATGTGTTTGACTTTCATTTGATTCAAATAGTTTTGTTTAAATGTGTTTGAATTTCATTTGATTTAATTAACTTTGTTTGTATGTGTTTGACTTTTATTTGATTCAATTAGCTTTGTAAAATGCATTTGACTTTCATTTGATTCAAATAGTTTTGTTTGAATGTATTTAACTTTCATTTGATTTAATTAGATTTTTTTAGATGTTCTTGAATTTCATTTGATTCAATTAGCTTTGTTGAATGCATTTGGCTTTCAGTTGATTCCAAAAACTATATTTGAATGTGATTGACTTACGTTTGATTCAATGAGCTTTGTTTGAATGTGTTTGACTTTCATTTTATTTAATTAGCTTTGTAGAATGCATTTGACCTTCATTTGATTCAAAAAGCTTTTTTTGAATGTGTTTGACTTTCATTTGATTCAATTAGCTCTGTTTAAATGAGTTTGACTTTCGTTTGATTCAATTAGGTTTGTTTGAATGTGTTTGACTTTCATTTGATTTAATTAGATTTTTTTAGATGTTTTTGACTTTCATTCTATTCAATTAGCTTTGTTGAATGCATTTGGCTTTCATTTGATTCCAAAAACTATGTTTGAATGTGTTTGACTTACGTTTGATTCAATTAGGTTTGTTTGAATATGTTTGACTTTCATTTGATTCAATTAGTTTTGTAGAATGCATTTGACCTTCATTTGATTCAAAAAACTCTTTTTGAATGTGTTTGAATTTCATTTGATTTAATTAACTTTGTTTGTATGTGTTTGACTTTCATTTGATACAATTTGCTTTGTAAAATGCATTTGACTTTCATTTGATTCAAATAGTTTTGTTTGAATGTGTTTGACTTTCATTTGATTTAATTAGATTTTTTTAGATGTTTTTGAATTTCATTTGATTCAATTAGCTTTGTTGAATGCATTTGGCTTTCATTTGATTCTAAAAACTATATTTGAATGTGTTTGACTTACGTTTGATTCAATTAGCTTTGTTTGAATGTGTTTTACTTTCATTTGATATAATTAGCTTTGTAGAGTGCATTTGACCTTCATTTGATTCAAAAAGCTCTTTTTGAATGTGTTTGACTTTCATTTGATCCAATTAGCTCTGTTTAAATGAGTTTGACTTTCGTTTGATTCAATTAGGTTTGTTTGTATGTGTTTGACTTTCATTTGATTCTAATAGTTTTGTTTGAATGTGTTTGACTTTTATTTGATTTAATTAGATTTTTTTAGATGTTTTTGACTTTCATTTTATTCAATTAGCTTTGTTGAATGCATTTGACTTTAATTTGATTCAAAAAGCTTTGTTTTAATGTGTTTGACTTTCATTTGATTCAATTAACTTTGTTTGTATGTGTTTGACTTTCATTTGATTCAAATAGTTTTGTTTAAATGTGTTTGAATTTCATTTGATTTAATTAACTTTGTTTGTATGTTTTGACTTTCATTTGATTCAATTAGCTTTGTAAAATGCATTTGACTTTCATTTGATTCAAATAATTTTGTTTGAATGTATTTAACTTTCATTTGATTTAATTAGATTTTTTTAGATGTTTTTGAATTTCATTTGATTCAATTAGCTTTGTTGAATGCATTTGGCTTTCATTTGATTCCAAAAACTATATTTGAATGTGTTTGACTTACGTTTGATTCAACTAGCTTTGTTTGAATGTGTTTGACTTTCTTTTGATATAATTAGCTTTGTAAAATGCATTTGACCTTCATTTGATTCAAAAAGCTCTTTTTGAATGTGTTTGACTTTCATTTGATTCATTTAGCTCTGTTTAAATGAGTTTGACTTTCGTTTGATTCAATTAGGTTTGTTTGTATGTGTTTGACTTTCATTTGATTCTAATAGTTTTGTTTGAATGTGTTTGACTTTTATTTGATTTAATTAGATTTTTTTAGATGTTTTTGACTTTCATTTTATTCAATTAGCTTTGTTGAATGCATTTGACTTTCATTTGATTCAAAAAGCTTTGTTTGAATGTGTTTGAATTTCATTTGATTCAATTAACTTTGTTTGAATGTGTTTGACTTTCATTTGATTCAATTAGCTTTGTTTGTATGTGTTTGACTATCATTTGATTCAATTAGCTTTGTAGTATGCATTTGACTTTCATTTGATTCAAATAGTTTTGTTTGAATGTGTTTGATTTTAATTTGATCTAATTACATTTTTATAGATGTTTTTGAATTTCATTTGATTCAATTAGCTTTGTTGAATGCATTTGACTTTCATTGGATTCAAAAAGCTATGTTTGAATGTGTTTGACTTACGTTGGATTCAATTAGCTTTGTTTTTATGTGTTTGACTTTCATTTGATTCAATTAGCTTTGTAGAATGCATTTGACTTTCATTTGATTCAATTAGCTTTGTAGAATGCATTTGAGTTTCATTTGATTCAAATAGTTTTGTTTTAATGTGTTTGACTTTCATTTGATTGAATTAGATTTTCTTAGATGTTTTTGAATTTCATTTAATTCAATTAGCTTTTTTTAATGCATTTGGCTTTCATTTGATTCCAAAAACTATATTTGAATGTGATTGACTTACGTTTGATTCAATGAGCTTTGTTTGAATGTGTTTGACTTTCATTTGATTTAATTAGCTTTGTAGAATGCATTTGACCTTCATTTGATTCAAAAAGCTCTTTTTGAATGTGTTTGACTTTCATTTGATTCAATTAGCTTTGTTTAATTGAGTTTGACTTTCGTTTGATTCAATTAGGTTTGTTTGAATGTGTTTTACTTTCATTTGATTCTAATAGTTTTGTTTGAACGTGTTTGACTTTTATTTGATTTAATTAGATTTTTTTAGATGTTTTTTACTTTCATTTTATTCAATTAGCTTTGTTGAATGCATTTGACTTTCATTTGATTCAAAAAGCTTTGTTTGAATGTGTTTGAATTTCATTTGATTCAATTAACTTTGTTTGTATGTGTTTGACTTTCATTTGATTCAAATAGTTTTGTTTAAATGTGTTTGACTTTCATTTGATTTAATTAGATTTTTTTAGATGTTTTTTAATTTCATTTGATTTAATTAGCTTTGTTGAATGCATTTGGCTTTCATTTGATTCCAAAAACTATGTTTGAATGTGTTTGACTTACGTTTGATTCAATTAGGTTTGTTTTGAATATGTTTGACTTTCATTTGATTCAATTAGTTTTGTAGAATGCATTTGACCTTCATTTGATTCAAAATGCTCTTTTTGAATGTGTTTGATTTTCATTTGTTTCAATTAGCTCTGTTTAAATGAGTTTAACTTTCGTTTGATTCAATTAGGTTTGTTTGAATGTGTTTGACTTTCATTTGATTCTAATAATTTTTTTTGAATGTGTTTGACTTTTATTTGATTTAATTAGATTTTTTTAGATGTTTTTGACTTTCATTTTATTCAATTAGCTTTGTTGAATGCATTTGACTTTCATTTGATTCAAAAAGCTTTGTTTTAATGTGTTTGACTTTCATTTGATTCAATTAACTTTGTTTGTATGTGTTTGACTTTCATTTGATTCAAATAGTTTTGTTTAAATGTGTTTGAATTTCATTTGATTTAATTAACTTTGTTTGTATGTGTTTGACTTTCATTTGATTCAATTAGCTTTGTAAAATGCATTTGAGTTTCATTTGATTCAAATAGTTTTGTTTGAATATATTTAACTTTCATTTGATTTAATTAGATTTTTTTAGATGTTTTTGAATTTCATTTGATTCAATTAGCTTTGTTGAATGCATTTGGCTTTCATTTGATTCTAAAAACTATATTTGAATGTGTTTGACTTACGTTTGATTCAATTAGCTTTGTTTGAATGTGTTTGACTTTCATTTGATATAATTAGCTTTGTAGAATGCATTTGACCTTCATTTGATTCAAAAAGCTCTTTTTGAATGTGTTTGACTTTCATTTGATTCATTTAGCTCTGTTTAAATGAGTTTGAGTTTCGTTTGATTCAATTAGGTTTGTTTGTATGTGTTTGACTTTCATTTGATTCTAATAGTTTTGTTTGAATGTGTTTGACTTTTATTTGATTTAATTAGATTTTTTTAGATGTTTTTTACTTTCATTTTATTTAATTAGCTTGTTGAATGCATTTGACTTTCATTTGATTCAAAAAGCTTTGTTTGAATGTGTTTGAATTTCATTTGATTTAATTAACTTTGTTTGTATGTGTTTGACTTTCATTTGATACAATTTGCTTTGTAAAATGCATTTGACTTTCATTTTTATTCAAATAGTTTTGTTTGAATGTGTTTGACTTTAATTTGATTTAATTAGATTTTTTTAGATGTTTTTGAATTTCATTTGATTCAATTAGCTTTATTGAATGCATTTGGCTTTCATTTGATTCTAAAAACTATATTTGAATGTGTTTGACTTACGTTTGATTCAATTAGCTTTGTTTGAATGTGTTTGACTTTCATTTGATATAATTAGCTTTGTAGAGTGCATTTGACCTTCATTTGATTCTAAAAGCTCTTTTTGAATGTGTTTGACTTTCATTTGATCCAATTAGCTCTGTTTAAATGAGTTTGACTTTCGTTTGATTCAATTAGGTTTGTTTGTATGTGTTTGACTTTCATTTGATTCTAATAGTTTTGTTTGAATGTGTTTGACTTTTATTTGATTTAATTAGATTTTTTTAGATGTTTTTGACTTTCATTTTATTCAATTAGCTTTGTTGAATGCATTTGACTTTAATTTGATTCAAAAAGCTTTGTTTTAATGTGTTTGACTTTCATTTGATTCAATTAACTTTGTTTGTATGTGTTTGACTTTCATTTGATTCAAATAGTTTTGTTTAAATGTGTTTGAATTTCATTTGATTTAATTAACTTTGTTTGTATGTGTTTGACTTTCATTTGATTCAATTAGCTTTGTAAAATGCATTTGACTTTCATTTGAATCAAATAGTTTTGTTTGAATGTATTTAACTTTCATTTGATTTAATTAGATTTTTTTAGAAGTTTTTGAATTTCATTTGATTCAATTAGCTTTGTTGAATGCATTTGGCTTTCATTTGATTCCAAAAACTATATTTGAATGTGTTTGACTTACGTTTGATTCAATTAGCTTTGTTTGAATGTGTTTGACTTTCTTTTGATATAATTAGCTTTGTAGAATGCATTTGACCTTAATTTGATTCAAAAAGCTCTTTTTTAATGTGTTTGACTTTCATTTGATTCATTTAGCTCTGTTTAAATGAGTTTGACTTTCGTTTGAATCAATTAGGTTTGTTTGTATGTGTTTGACTTTCATTTGATTCTAATAGTTTTGTTTGAATGTGTTTGACTTTTATTTGATTTAATTAGATTTTTTTAGATGTTTTTGACTTTCATTTTATTCAATTAGCTTTGTTGAATGCATTTGACTTTCATTTGATTCAAAAAGCTTTGTTTGAATGTGTTTGAATTTCATTTGATTCAATTAACTTTGTTTGAATGTGTTTGACTTTCATTTGATTCAATTAGCTTTGTTTGTATGTGTTTGACTATCATTTGATTCAATTAGCTTTGTAGTATGCATTTGACTTTCATTTGATTCAAATAGTTTTGTTTGAATGTGTTTGATTTTCATTTGATCTAATTACATTTTTTTAGATGTTTTTGAATTTCATTTGATTCAATTAGCTTTGTTGAATGCATTTGACTTTCATTGGATTCAAAAACCTATGTTTGAATGTGTTTGACTTACGTTGGATTCAATTAGATTTGTTTTTATGTGTTTGACTTTCATTTGATTCAATTAGCTTTGTAGAACGCATTTGACTTTCATTTGATTCAATTAGCTTTGTAGAATG